>JAGDQP010068711.1:0-10984 GCA_022664845.1 Lepisma saccharinum
CATTCCAACGCTTTCCTGTACAGTTGCTTGAGTTTCTTGTAACATATGAGCTTTTTCATCCTTTCCTCATCAGGGTGACAATTGCTTCGTATTCATTGTTAAGACGTTGACGGGAATTTTCTAGAACTTTCGTCTTATATAATTAGACGCTTGGAAATTTACTATGCGAGTCTCTGATATCATACATCAATTCTTATTTTCGTATTTCCTTCAATATTTCATTTAGGTTTATAACTCTCATAGACGCATAACTCTGTGATAACTTTGATAACTCACTAGTAATAAAGTATTACAGCATTAAATATGTGCGCCTTAGTATAGGTAGTGTGTAAATCCTTCATTTATGCATAATGCTCCGTTGTGAAGTTTTTCACTTAAGGCTACTTTAGGGTTGAATGGGATTGTCTTCAAACGCGTTAAATAAGTGTATGTTATACTGTCCCATTGATATTTCAAAAACGCATTGCTAAATTCTACATAGAATTTAAAATCATGTTCGTTTGACTGGTGAAACCAAAGAAAAAATCTAAAGAGACAGACACATGCTTAACTGCTGGCTCTATAATATTCTCATAGTAGCTGTATCTCATTCAAATTGATTACGAAATTTTCTCGCGGTCATTTCGCCTGTGTCTGATTGGAATCCGCCAAGTATTTGTAAATCCGCGAGACGAATTCTTACAATTTCTGAAGTTGAACACTGATTTTTGTGGCATTAAAGTTTGTACTCATACGTGCGACTATGTCTGTGTACAGTTATGCTGTTCATCTGTTCAAGGTACGGTTGTATTAAGTGACATCGTATCGATATCTTTAAGGACTCAAACTTGAAGTAGAAGACAACTAACAGACAGTTCTGTCTCATCTAAATATCCACTATCCGATTCATTGAACAGCTTTTATTTGATTGGTAATATGGATTTTCTTTTCCTACAACACAGAAAATCGGAGCAGTTTGATTGAATTCGCCCATCCGTATTCTTGTACGTGTTTAGGTTTTAATTTTCTGTTGTCTTTCCCCTAGTCCGTTCTGAAAATAAACGAACATATGCCATTATTTTTTGGAACTGATGCTATTTCTTTTTCGAATTTTCGCGATTGATTCTTCAACTTGTTAATGCGCTCAGAAATATGTTCTATAGTACTTCGATTCATTTCCTCCAATCTTCATAGTGACTGATAGTAGTCGTTTTGAAACCCGACTTGCCATTTAACAGTATTTACCCTGCTGTATTAATCAACGACCTATTTCGCCACCTCAGTTTTTCAGTTCATCCAGGCAATTTTCCACTAATTTTCATCGTTCGTCTATGCTTTCCATAACACCTAACGCTGAGATCTGTACAACTACTGAATTTGTTCACGACAACTGTTTCTTCATTTAATTCTTCCACAGCTATACTTCTTAAAACAAGTGATGTTTCACATCCTCACGGTACCGGACGAGGTTATTCACCAACATTTCCATCTCCTCTACATTCTTATGATAAATTGCTCGTAAGCTTTCCGATTCCAAGTACCGTAAGATCGGATACGGGAACTTATTCATATACGTTAGTAGCCGTACTGACGTTATGACAACCCACGCATTCCCATAGTTGCTCTACGTCAGCCGTAATTCCCTTAGGTTTCGTGTGTGAAACACGTGATGCATAGGTTACGTTCACGGAATTCATTTGACTCCATTCATTACAACTCCGGCATTGTATTATTTGAGGTGTATTTTCAACGTCGTTGCGGCACGCCACTTCCTCATCTTCAAGTTGTCCACCCATTTCCAGATCTGGTCTCGTCTGCTCAACAGATGTACGCGTCCTCTCATTACTTACACGTGGCATGGTTAATATATTTCTGGATCCGTTTTCAAACCCTATCACTATATTTCGCACGAATCACAAGGAAGTACTCATTATATTTAACTAGACAAATACGCGCTTTCACACGAATTACTAGCACAAGAAATTTGATTTCAATATATTTTAATAAATTCAGACTCAATATAAATATATATACGTTCCCTTTATTGTTTTAATACATTTTAATTTATTTACTTGTGATGTATTTGTGATATGAGGTCATAGAGAAAGTAAACAAATTTACATATTTGGGAGCATATGTAACAAGCAAAAATGAGGCAACGGAAACAATAAAAAACAGTTTATTATCGAACAAGGCATGTTTCAATTCAGTGGAAAAACTTATAACATCGCTATTAATATCAACGAAATTTGAATTGAAAATATAAAGAACGGTTATTCTGCAGGTAATACTTTACTGTTGATAAAGTTGCAGTACGACCCTAGCAGACGAACATAAATTACGTGTGTCTGAAAATAAGGTTTTGAAAAAGATATACGGGCAGAAATGGGACGAGATGACTGGAGAATGGAGGAGACTACTTAATGAAGAGGTCCTCGGACTACACAATTCACCAGATGTTGAAAAATATTGAAATCGCGACGACTAAGGTGGGTAGGCCATGTAGCTCGGATGGGAAAATACGAAGATTATATTTAATCCTGGTCGGAATACCGAATGGAAGGAGACTATTGGGAAGGCCGAGAGGTCGTTGGATGGACAATATTAGAAGAGGTATTGGAGAAGTAGGTGTTATGATGAAAACTGGCTTGATTTGCCCAGGATAGAATCCAGTGGAGAACGTGTGTTACTGCGGTGATGAACTTGCGGGTACCATAAGCCATAGAGTTAGTTAGTTATATATTTTGCTTTATAATTTGCAAAAATTTAGTTGCAAACACAATATTGCCTACTTCCTGCTCTATAAAGTGTTGCATATTTATGAGCAGCGACACGCTATTATCCATGAATTGTTGCACTTCACGCTGCAAAAATTACACACAAGAACTAGTACGTCAATTCAATACTGATGGCCATCTGCACAACCTGATGAATTTAGTATTTTCCACTATTTTCATTTTAAGTTCGTAAAAACTATCCAAAGTGTTCAATCGCGGGTGTATAGACCGTTTTTTTTTTCATTGGGATAACTAGATTGTACATGTGGGAGAAAAGCGCCTCGAATTCGAACTGTGTCCGGGCTTGTTGTGGACGAGGGTCTGTGGAAGACCATTGCTGTTTGAGTTTGTCATGCGATTGATTGATCTCTTTAAGCAATTGCGCTATTTTCGTGTTCAAAGTTGTGCGATTGAAACTCGGTTGAAGCGGACATGTAAACACAGTCAGTGGAGAAACAATTCCGGTTGGTTAGGGATGGCCGCCAGAAAGACTCGAGCTTGCCTGTTGAGGGTTCCAGCCCATTTGATGTAATTCTATCACTTATTCTTGTCGTCGCCACTCAGCTGACAAGGTTTTATGATCAATGGCCTGGAGAAGCGAAATAAGCTGTGGTATTGTTGTATCACTAACTTTCTGTAACAGATTTGATCGTAAAACCTTGATAATATGTAGAAAAACTTGTGCCTCCAGCGATTCCGGGAGCAAGGTCCTAATCAACTGTCCCTTGGCTATAACATAAGTATAGGTTGACGCAAGCAAGGGTTGTTTTCTATTGCATATGATTTCCTCAACTTTTAATGGTGATGGCATGCCGCGAAATGTGTTGACGGTCTCGTTCTTAAGCTCGGAAAATGTTTATATGAGTATTCTGGGTTAAGCTGAAGTAAACGTAGGAAATCATGGGCCGTATCGGATAGATGGAGAGGCAGCTTTGATTTCTTTAGTCCTCGGACCACGATGCGGTCAAGGCGTATGCCTCATATCGCTGGAAAAGGCTTCAACGTGTGACGGGTCGATGCCATTAAACGTTGGCATAGTATTATATGCTGTTAACGCCTTTAAAATCGACCGCGTGCGTAACCGGTGGTTGTGGATTTGCTATATTTGTTCTCGGTTTGCTGCTATTTATAAACGTTAAGCCCTCAAATAAATGTAAAATTGAATACTTACTCGTTTGGGATGATCTACTAATGGGTCTGCTGGGAGAAAATATATGGGGAGTCATATATCGTGATACTTTAAACGCGAATGTTTTGACTGCTCTGAGAACGAGAACACAAACGGGAGGGGGATAAATAACTGTGATAAGAGTTATAGAACGTCAGCAAGACATGCTCTTCCTTCGACGTAAAACGAAAGTGCAGATGAGTGAAATGAATGGCATTTATATCCAACCATTTTTACAATGAAGCACTAGAGCGAGGACCGTGGCTCAAACCGAGTTTGAAAAACGCTAAATAAAATACAAAACACAACGACTCTGCGATGTTCATCTTTCGCTATTTCAATGCACGTCACGGACTTAGTTCACAGTGATTTTCCGTAATTTCCTGTTAACGAGGCACGTTGCGTGTAGAAATGGATTCGTCATTAAACGAGAAAAAAACAGAAAACTAATATGTGTACACATATAAACACACCTACATTTACTTACTTTCTCTTCCCTGAAGAAACAACTCCAAATAAATCCTGAATACTTTACTACTTTCTAGAAATACTTTCGTGCTGATAAAATAAGATGAGGAAGTTTTAGATATTTTCATCTAAAATGTTGAAACCTCCAGACGAGAAGGAAGCTTGTTAATCCATTTTACGGTGGAAACTGTCCTTCTAAGAACGCGTTTCATGAATAGTTTATACCTTCCCCTTCTTCGGTCACGGGTTACTTCTATATAATTTGCTCCTCTTAACTAGCTGAGTCGTTGTCGCTGTGCGGTAGAAACAATTTAATTTCTGGTATAAGTTCGTGATCTGGTTCCCAGAGCTTAGAAGACAACAATATCTAAACTAAGTCGTGCCCCAAAGCTACCCCATGTAGTGCCACGTACAGCTCAAGATAGTAGAAAACCAAGCAATGATCCTGTCAGTGCTTTTCAGCAACATTCAAGAACCAAAGCCAAGCTCTACACTAAGTCTAACTATCAAAAGTAAACGTAAAGCCGACAATTCAAAATATATTTGTTTTAACAGAGGATTGAAAATATAATATCAACTTCTACACCTCTAGATGCTGTTCTCGACATCAGCTATACACATTCATAATGTGGTTATACATCTGATATACATATTAGTTCATAAGATAATAACTTATTTATAAAATTAGTTTCCTTTCTGAAACAAGTAACATTTTAGAAAAATAAAATTATACGCATTTGATAATATAACAAAACCAACAACTTTTCCATGTACAAAAAATTTGGTCACTTCAATTTTACGCTAGGAAAAGTCATCTAGCGACATCTACCGTCCTCCTCATGAATCTTCAGTTAACACAGAAATAAGAATAACTATCTAATATCAGAATATAGGGCTATCATATATAAGCTCCGCCACTGTTGAAGAAAAAAATATTGAATTTTAATTTGAACACTATTAATCTTCAACCATTAAAAGAAATATTTTTTTCACATACATTAACATCCATTATATTCATTTAATAATTAACTATTTTATCATTTATTTAATTAAATGTATGTATGTATAACAATCATATTTAAACTTTTTGCGATTCTTTCTATAAAAAAATATACCCTTAATTCATTTAATCATTATTTTTTTTTAAACTTCGTAATAATAGTCTGATATGTTTTTAATTAAAATATTTTAAACATAATATATTGGTTTGTATCAAAATAACATTAAAGTAACATGTAAAGATAGCCTTTTTAAGTATTTGCAATTCATTAAATTAATCTTTGGAACTCTTAATTCATTTAAAAAATATTTGTTAAACTTTTATCTTTCTTTGCTAAATATATATTTTTAATTATTGTATGTAATTAATTCACAAAATTATCTTTAGAATCACACTTTCTTTTTAATGTCAACTACAATCAATTGATGAATTTTGTATATGTCTAACATGTTTCTTTTTCTACAATCGGATCTGTCTGAAGTACTCTCTCCTTCGTTCTTTTCGCAACTAACTTCTTATGTCTCAATCTCTCCACTATATTCAATATTTTGTCTTTATACCATTTTATAGAACATTTCTCCGTTTCCTTGATCCTCATCCATAATTTACAACTATAGCTCTCCTCCGCTTTGATCTTCACTTTCATCTTATTCATAAAACATTCCTTGTATACTTTCTCGATATCAGCTCCTGAATTTCCTTGTCTTCTACTCTGATATGGGTTGTCATCGCTCTTCGGCCAACTAGTTTTTTCCATATTTTTTTTACCTTTCCATCTTCCTGAAATTATATCCAAATAGTCTTCTGCAAATTTGTTTGTTAAATAAGAAGGAATAAAGTCATATAACACGTTTTTCATTTTAGATTTTGGCCTCAAAAAATGGCCCTCTCCAATCATTAATTTCAACTTATTTTTTGACAAAGGTTGTTGCGTAGTTACTTTTCTTGATTATCGTAATTTTCTATAAGATTGCTTCCCCCTTTTTTTATTTTATATTTTCGGAAGAGCATCTCTTTCATTCTAATCTGCGCTTCCTGTTTCTTCCGTTTGCTTTTCTTTATTATCCACCTTAGATGACTTTTGTCTTTACTCTTCCCTTTCCGGTTACCTTTTTCTTCTTCGATTTCATTCTTACTTGGTTGTCTGTCATCTACAAACTCAATCAGTACTTTACTAACAGATCTTTTCCCTTTCTCATTTATTCGTAATCTTTAATTTTTCCTGCTTCTATCTCTCTTCCTCTTTCTTTTGCTTTGTTACTACACTAAAACCTCCACTGGACTTTTGGGACCTTCATTTATGTCTGCATCCACAATCTCTGGACTTCCATTCGATCTCAGGTTGATTACCTCCTTCAGCTGACATTTCTGTGAATCTCTGTGTTTTTTCCTCTACTTCCTCTGGTATGTCGACGTCGAAATGTAGTTGTTCCATTACTTTCTTCCACTGACATTTTGGTTTCATCTATTGTATTTGATTCACACAAAAAATTCACACTCTTCTTTTCTTTCTGGCTAGGTTTTATAAACTCTGTTCTTCTACTATTCTGTCTATCTACCAATGTCTCTCTAATGCCTTATTTCTCACATTTTCCTTATCTAACTTCTGCATCTTGTAATGAAGTTATCATTTTACTCTCAAAGTCATTACATAGTAGATTTAAAAATACATCATGTGGTGTTGCATCTAAAAGTTCTTAAATTGTATTATTCATATATAATACTACTTGGTCTAGATACTGACTCCATTTGGTAAGCTCTTTCTTGCAATATACATGTATAATTCTTCCAACTTCTCTATTGTATCGCACCACAGGATTACCTTACCGATTATAACTCGTGGTATGCATTTTCTGAATATTGTTCGCCTGGAGATATTCTTGAAATTTTTCAGCAATAAATGCCGGCCCATTATCTGTTAGTACCTTTTCTGGTACTTTATAATGTTTAATGAAATCCTTGAGTTTCTGGATTACTTCTAAAGCAGTTGTCTTTTTCATTGCACACAGCATAACATATTTGGTAGCAACATCAACCACAGTTAAAATGTAATAATATAGTTCAGACACAGGTAACTTACCTATTATATCTACCGAAACCTTATCGAGAGGATTTTTACTCTTATTGATTTTTGAGTGTGTAAAATCCCTATTAGATCGGATTTCGTTTCCATACAAATATTACAATCATTTACGTAATCTTTTACTTGTCGTTTCATATTTCTCCAATACATTGTCTTCTGAAATGTTTCTAAAGTTCTTCGGATACCAAAATGTCCCATTTGATCATTTTATCTTCTTATCATCTTTAATGTATCAATTTCTGGAATTACCAATCTCCATGGTTTTCCCCTACCGAGTTTTATTCACAAAGCCTTACTTTTCCATTTGAATGTGTTATGTTCTTTACTAGTTTTAGGTTCAACTTGTATACTTTGAATAACTGATTGTAGGTGTTCATCTTGCTCGTAACTAAGTTCCAAATCGTTCAAATATTCAACACAAACTAAATGGATCGTTGGTTTGTAATCTTGAGGTATTCTACTTAAAGCATCTGCGATTTGGTTATTGCTTCCTCCTCTTTTTTGACGTCTTCATTCCTCTTTCTTCTCTTGAATTTCTTTCCTGAATTCTTTACACATCTGTTTGAGCATTTTCCTCATGGCTACGTTCTCCAAACTTGGATTTGTTGGATATGTTCTTTCCTCTTGAAAGCGGGCCGATTACATCCGCCCGTGATGTTCTTCACTTTCTGAAGAAGTATCTTCTTGTCTCAAATTATCCAGGCCCTTACGATTGGACGTCATTCTGTAACGTTGCCTTCTTCGGTCACGCGTTACTTCTATATAATTTGTTCCTCGTAAGTAGCTGAGTCGTTGTCGCTGTGCGGTAGAAACAATTTAATTTCTGGTATAAGTTCGTGATCTGGTTCCCAGAGCTTAGAAGACAACAATATCTAAACTAAGTCGTGCCCCAAAGCTACCCCATGTAGTGCCACGTACAGCTCAAGATAGTAGAAAACCAAGCAATGATCCTGTCAGTGCTTTTCAGCAACATTCAAGAACCAAAGCCAAGCTCTACACTAAGTCTAACTATCAAAAGTAAACGTAAAGCCGACAATTCAAAATATATTTATTTAAACAGAGGATTGAAAATATAATATCAACTTCTACACCTCTAGATGCTGTTCACGACATCAGCTATATACATTCAAAATGTGGTTATACATCTGATATACATATTAGTTCATAAGATAATAACTTATTTATAAAATTAGTTTCCTTTCTGAAACAAGTAACATTTTAGAATAATTAAATTATATGCATTTGATAATATAAGAAAACCAACATTTTGTCCATGTACAAAAAGGTGCTGACTTCAATTTTACGCTAGCAAACGTAATGACATCTAGCGTCCTCCTCATGAAACTCCAATTAAAGAATAAGAAATAAGAATAACTATCTAATATCAGGATAGGGCCTTATCAAGTTCTTTATTTATTTGTCGTTTCCTGTTTGTTGGGATCTCTAATGATTATTAACTCTGGCGGTTGTATAGAAGTTGTTCTGATATAATTCTTATAGCATGACAATCATTTCACTTTTATAAATGGCACTACTTGTTTCTACCTTGAATCAAATATGCGAAAAATATGACTGATAGCGTTTAGTACTAATATTTGTCTGGGCATTGTCTTTATTCCCTTCTTTATTATAAAAATATTCGCAAATTAATGCCAACATAATTTGTGTTACTTTGAATGTAAACAGCATTCGCAATTGGTAGTGATGGAAAATTGAACGTTCCGACGTAGCTGGAAAAAAAAGAAGAAAGCGCTGGTAAATATGGTGTTCAAACTCATACACGAGGGCATAAAATGGACGATAATCAAGTTCTTGAAAACCTGCGGACACAAGTTCCTCTAGAGTGTATGCATATCTTTTTTTTTCGCATTCGACAGAATTAGACGACTATTTTTTATGGGATACGACTATTTTGTGAGTTTTCAGAATGGGTTTAAAAACACACACAAGTATCCAGGCACCAGATTCGAACATTTTGGTTATCAATTATATTCTAACAAGATATTAGTTTCATTAATAGTACGTTAACATGACGAGTTTCTAACTATTATCTTTCCAAGTTAATTACACAAAATTGTGCTCAACTTTGAAAGAACATTTCTCCATGTTGTAATTTGAATGTTGCAAACAGATTGAGTTCTAAACAATATTTCAATTAACTTTTAATTTCGTTATTAGAGCGTTAATGTTAAGTGTTTCAACTCAGAAATAGACTCCGCTTTATATTTGTTTTCTTCTAAGCTGACGTATTACACATTTTGAGGAATACAAATGTAATAGTGCAGCGTTAAAGAAGGAAAGAAGAAAAAATGCACATAACGAAGCAAGAAGGAAAGAATTCTTCATTATAATTCTTACATGATGGTGAACCGACGCGTCTGGATTTGTAACGCCTGCATTTAAGATTGTATTTTCTTGTATACACCGTAAAAGAGTATTGAAGATCAAGGTGAATCCGTGGTTAGAAGGAAATTTGCCCACCTTACAACACGTATCAGTTCCGAAATCTGCAGCAGACGTTTGGCTTACTTACTATTCGAAACTTAATATTGTATATCATGATGTATGCAACGGACAAAATGCAACTTCATGTGTGTATCAATACACAGCAACCATGCTCTATTTGGTAAATCACTTTCATAACCCTCCGCTTCTTGACTTCAATTTGTTTCTTCTTAACAATTATTCAACGTTGTGTAAACGGTTAAACAGGAGGACATATCGGTAAATTTATAACGTTAAAATTATATTTCGGTACTAACTTTTAATCCACGTATTCTCAATATATATGTGCTACTGGGGTACTCAGATTTTCAGCTTGGAGCGTGTAAAGTCAAAATTGGTGGTGTAAGTGGAGTTACCCATTGTTTCTATTGATTTTTAACGCGAAAACTTTAACGTTTGGGGCCTTTGTCAGAAATTTGTGATACCATACCCACTGGGATGGAATTCCTGGTGTTAGCTTGTAATGATAAATTTAAATAGAAATTATTTGAAATACACCGAAATTCAATGTTTTCATTATCTTCTGTATTTGCAAATATTTCAAATATTTAAGGAATGAAATCACAATTGGCCAAGTGTTGAACTACTATAGGCCAAGTGTTGAACTGCCAAATTCCAGCCAACAATGAGCCAGCGAAGCCAACCATATCCACCAGTTTGCCCAACAGATACGGCTACAATGGATATCCGCTCATAGCAATCGGTGGATGGATGGCTGCTATTCCTAAATGTCCACGAGTAGACCGACGGCGGGGTCGACCAATCATGGGGATAACACTGTACTAAATTAGCACAATATCCTCAAAGATTTCAACCAAAAATGAATATTACAAAATGTAAAAGGGTACGTTGGGGAATCAGGAAAGAAAATAGGAAATTCTCAGACATTGTGTGGAACGAAGGTGGGTCAAAATGAGCACGAAATACGACTTCTAGTATCAATACTGATTATAAACGTAATCACTGCCATCTAACCGGGCATTACAGTCTCTTTTACAGATAAC
>JAGDQP010068712.1:0-10984 GCA_022664845.1 Lepisma saccharinum
ATTATTAATATCATCATTATTATTACTCGGGTCGGCTAGGATTTCGAACCTATTTGAGAGTTCGAGCTGGTAATCTGCTCTTATGTTCGGATTATTTAATAGTTTCACTTCGAATTTAAGTCATTTTGATCCCTTGCTTTCTCTATTCACGATGCATAACTTTTCCCTTACTTTTGTGATCACTAAGTGATGGTCGGTGTCACCTTCCTCTCCTCTGTACGACCTAACGTCCATTATGTTGGTGTGTCTTCGTCTGTTTACTAATACGTGATCGATCTGGGTGATAGTTTTGTCGTCCGTAGATACCCATGTGTATTTGTGTATGTTTTTGTGTTCAAAGAGCGTGCACTTTACCAGTAGGTTTTGCGAAATCGCGAAAGTAATAAGTCTTTCTCCATTGTTGTTGCTCTTTTCGTGAAGGCTGTATTTGGCTGTAGTAGGTCTATATTTGTCTTCCCTTCCTACCTTTGCATTGAAATCACTCAACACAATTTTCAAATTATACTTCGGCCTTCGGCCAAACTGCCTTTCTAGTTCATCGTAGAATATATCTTTGTCGTTATCAGTAGCCACCTCGGTCGGAGCATAGACATTTATAAAACCGTGTTGCACCATCGAGTAGGTATCGTAACGTTCGATAGTCTTTTTTTACGAACTCTATATTCTGTACCGCCTTAAAGATACTGTTCTTAATGAGGAAACCTGTTCTGAAATCGTGAGACTGTATTCCCCTGTAGTAGAAAGTGTATTGACGCTGTTAGATGCTATCTTGACACTACACTCCCATCGACCTTCTTGTATCGCTAATAACTCTAACTCGTAAGTCTCGGTCTCACGTACTGCCACCTGAAGAGCGCCCGTTGGTTTAAAGTTCATACATTCCACGTTCCTCTTCTAATCCTGTTCTTGAAGCCCCCTGAAGCAGTACCAATGAGATCCCAATGAGGGACTAGTTTACCTCCGGAATATTTTACCCCAGGAGAATCCATGAATCATCTGTTACTATTTCTTGACATGTTTTAGCGGTGGTGAGTTGTCAGCTTTACGACTTCGCAGTAAAGGTAGACATTCAAGATGTCGTCTTCTGTCCATCTCTGAGCGTAGCCGATGTCATTTATCTTCAGCCTCAAAGTGTTAATGGTGATGCTGCTTCCCCTCACCAAGATACTTTTGTTCAGGTTTATCTTCCCATAGCCTATGTAGATCCCACTACTAACTGCAAGGCAGTGGTCCCGGTTTTGCTCCGCCCCGGAATATTTCCGGTACCTTCCATATCTGGTCGGTATTAACCTATCTACGACCTGGGTAGGAGCCTGTTGGGATAGTCTCAAAAATACCAACAGGGTTATAAATAATAACGAATCGTAAATAGCTGTTTAACAAAAATATCTTATTTATAGAAATATGCTTAAACAGAGACATTAATTTCAGTATAGTTTTAAGATCAATCTAGTGTTATTATCGTAACCTTACAATACTGTTACGAAATCACTGGTAATTGGCAACATATCATTTCTCAAGTACATCATGCGGTAGTGATGTTTCTTTGTCAGAACAAATAGAAACTTCTTAACAAGATTCGCATTTACTTTGATTATGACGAAAGAATAAGGTGAAATGGAATTGCAATTTGAATTGCAGACTAAAAGAATAGTAGTTTTACAAACGTCCAGCATGCATTTCAGAAACACACCTCAAAGCTTACACTCCTCGTTATGATGTTACTGAGTCTTTGAAGGATTTCTAATCTTTTATAACACCTCCCAATTAGTCGTAATATATCCATAATCCTTTGTCATTTCACACTTAGATTTCACGCACTTATTATTTTAAAATTAGATCTCTGAAGCTTTACCATTACTAGAAGATTCATTAGTGCAAGGTGTCATTCTTTACTGTACAAATTTCGGGCATACAGAACCAGCTACAGCCCTGATTAAATTGGACGGGAGATCGTGAAAAATATGTGTACAATCGAGGGATTCACCCCACCAAACCTCGAGAGCACCCTTCAACTTAATCTATACGGTGTAAAAATGATAAAAACTACTTTCACCATCCCAATTTTGACTTGGGATATGGTCCTATCAGCTGGTCACCGACGATGCCTGCCCAGTTATTTACCGCAAATCGCTGTTGATGTCCATGCACAATGGTACCATGCGATTTGCGTCGGCCCACACATGACTATTCCGGATATTGAATACACTCTCTCGCGTGAAACAGGCCTCATCTGTGAAGAGTATGGCGGCAAGAAACTGCGGGTCTTGCAAACAGCGCTGCACTAGCGTCTCACTAAACACCACACGGGGTGCGAAGTCTTTAGGATGCAGGTCTTGCACTTTCTGTGGATGGGGTGTAGTTGTTGTTCACGGAATACTCTCCACACAGTAGTGTGATCAACCCCCACTTGTGCTAATGCTCTAGTGCTGCTCGGCGGGTGTTCTGTCAGACGCTCAAGAACCTCTTCTTCGAGGTCGGGAGTCCTGGTTGTTCGTCGCCTGCCGCGGTCGTGACTGATTGGGCTTAAGTTTCCCGTTTCTCGTAAACGCCGAAACAGCATCGGAAACATGGTGTACTTTGGATGGTGCCTGTCTGGATACCTGGTGCGATATAACCTTGCAGCTTGCGCGACTGTTACCACTCGCTCGCCCATACACAAACGCCATATCTGCAAGTTCTTCCAACGCGAACGCCATTTCACTACCGCACTAAGCCCTCTCCAGACCACCAGCACAGATAACGCACAGGCACTGATACTGAGAGACTAACAACGGGATAGCAACACGTCGTCTGCAGGTTCGGGAAGGCAACACATCACCTGCACAACGATGACGTACATTACCGCCGAGTCATGTGATACAGAGGGCGTACAGTGACAGAGCATTGTGTTGTTTCCTCTGTCTGTGCGCAGCTACGAACGTATGTAACGTATCATATCAACGCAAGGACAGGTGTCGAATGCCGCTTGTAACACGACCACACGTGTTGTTTGTGGGTTCGGCAATAAGGCTTTCAGGAAACAATGTATGGACGCTGTCGTGTGGAGCATTGTACGCGTCCCAGCGTCGCGACAGCGTCATACCACGCAACGCGCGGCTTTTGGAATTCGCACTACGGATCTGTCTCTCACATTGCTTACTCTGTCATTTTCCATCATCCTGGTACATTTGACCCAATGTTTCCGCTCCCAACCAGTGCTGTCATATGCGCCCCCCTTGCATCGTCATTGTTCCGCATCGATGTGTGCATGAATCGCATCCATAGTTCGCATACTGCAATCGTTCCTTTGACCCGACACTTCGTTCTCTAGTTCTCGCTAGTGTGTCGTATTCCATCGCAGTTTCGGCGGGCTCTGGCTCGGGATTGTGGCATTGTCGAACTCGGGATCCGTCTCTCACATTGCTTACTCTGTCATTTGCCATCATCCCGGTACGTTTGAACAAATGTTTTCGCTCCCAACCAATGCTGTCATTTGCACCCCCTTGCGCCGCCACTGTTCCCCATCGATGTGTGCATGATTCTAATCTACAGGGCGCATACTGCCATCGTCCCTTTGACCCGACCTTTCTCCGACACTTCGTTCTCTCGTTCTATTCATTTTTGTTCTACTTTGGTCCATTTTCGGCGGGCTATAGCTCAGCACTGACGCATTTTCAGATCAGAACTTCTTTGCTTAAATCACGTCTTTTGTCATTCTCCATCATTCCCTGAAGTTTGACCTACCATTAAAGATACACCCTGTATATATACATATATAAATTTTCAAAGGGGATCTTATTAAATTATTATCGATGTGCCTGAGGAGGAGGAAGAGAGAACACCGTCAAGTTGGAATAATGCTGTTATAATTTTGTTGTATTAGAGAGAGGACAATGAAAGCGTCGAAAACAGAGCAATTAGTTTACGGTCAGTTCTATACATGATGTTCACCAGTTATGTTGAATCGTATGGAAGGAGACTAGATTTTAACCAGGGAGGGGAGCAAGCTGGATTTCACACAATGGGCCACATATGAACATTAAGTTAAGCTATGGAAATGACTAATGAATATGAACTTCCACTTTGACTGGGCTTCATAGATTTTTTAAAAAGCTTTGAATTCGGTGTCCTTGGCTCCTGATGGGTTGCTGGGGCCCTTCGTGAGGCCCCAAAATCGCCTCTGATGGGTTGTTAGGACTTCGCGATGGAGTCGAGCTAGCTATTTCACTTTTCAATTCTCTGTTTCCTTGTTATTCAACGTCCATGCTCTGCATCTAGTCTAAGGTGTCGTTCAGCCCCGGCAAGTCCAAGAAGAAGTTTGCTTCAAGTGTGTCCAAATTGTATTAAAATTACACATTTTCAAGATAACTTCATAAACAAGGTTTGGTTTCGTAATTTAATATACAAGCACAATTATATAGAAACACCGTTTGGAAAAATACCAGTGGTATGAAGAATTCCACTTTTTACGAAAATCTTTGAGGATAAGTGTAATCTTCAACTCGCTGACGTAGGATAATAGGATTATAACTATTTCGAACAGATTCACTCTCCTACCAGGACTTCTGGTATTATTTTCTATTACAGTCCCGGTTAGGAATGGAATTCAAGTTGGCAGCAAATTTTAGTCAGTGAACAGCACTTTGAAGCTATTCCTAATTCTGTATTACAGAAACATGGACATATATACATGTTTTGTATAATATAACAGGAATGTATTTTTATATTAATTTTATTCACATATATTTCTTGAAAATAATTTATGTAGTAGGTCTTAGTGCTAGTTTCCTCTCGAAACGAACTAATGGGTGTGCTGTTTGCAATTGCCCATAACTTTTAGTGATCCATGTAAGTACATATTATTGTTATGAAAATCAATAATTTATGATTAGCGTCATTTGTCATTGAGTCATAAAGAATTAATGTTAATTCTAGTTTAATTTGATATAACGTAAACATGCAATATTGTTGTGAGTGAATTGTTATTAATGTCCGATATGAATTGGTGAGCTTCTAAGGACGGAACCTACAGTTTTTCGAAAAACTTGCTTCGAAACACTGTGTTCAATGGATTCGGGGAGGGGGGCGTTTGAACCCGTGACCACGCGTACAGGATGTAATATTGTTGTATACCTGCCTGCTAGAAGTAGTTGATAATGAACTTCATTATATATAAACAAAAATTAATTTAGATTTTTCTTATACCCCTTGATAATAATCCCCCAAACGAAAAATCCTGGAGAAGGCCTTGAAACAGCGCCATCTAGTTAGACCATTGTAATGTCTGAAACATTGTCCAGGCATTACATTTGGTATGATTTCGTTTCTTATCAGGTGGAATCCAATGATAAATTTCATAGCATCATGTTACATTTGTGAGGCATCATGTTACATTTAGTATGATTTCGTTTCTTATAAGGTTGAATCCAACGATAAATTTCATAGCATCGTTATCACCAAGCTTCAATCGTGAGAAAACCGTTCATTACATTTTTATTGCAGTTTTGTTCCGCACCATTCAATTTAAATTGACTGTACTTTAGTATTCGCAAACATACATCGAGAAATTGAATTGCACTTCTACAGATTCAGGTAACTTAGTGCTACATAATTAATCATTTTACTTGAATATGAGGTAAGAATATACGATTTACTTTTCAAAGTGCTTATCATTTCGATTTATTTTGGTCGATTTCGACAAATGGTTTATTAATTTACATTTATGATTTTTTTTTTACATTTAAATAGTGTATTCTACTCTAAACCACGCAAATTGTCTTCACGCGGCAAATTCATATTGTTTTCCAAGGAATTGCCTCAATGTTTTAGACAAATATCTTGATAGTTTCTTCCAAAGGCGTCCTGTGGACTATATTTCGTTTCTTTCATAGGTTGTTCGTGGATAAGCGACATCACTAAGGAGTGACAAGGCCACTGGTAAGGTTACCATATGTCCGTATTCTGAACAGATAGTTTCTATTTTAAAGGTTCTTTTGTGTTCGTACTGTACTTTGCAAAAATAACTAAACCTTCATACTTTGCAAACATTAACTAAATGTCCGCACTTTGCACTTAGTTGTTGACTGTTAACTATTTTAAACCCACATATTTTCACAAATATATATCACACCATTCATAAGGACTGTTGCGTTGCACAGGAATGCAAATTCTTCTTCATATCGTTTATCGCCTTTAGTCCTATCAATGTTCCTACATTAACTGTAGCATCCAATATCATTTGCAATTGCCTAGGACGATATTCCTACAGCCTTTCTTATCACTTAAAAATGTTTAAAAACAAACATGTATTGAAACATAATGACCAGAAGATTCTCCGAGTTTGGCAATACAGAAGATACAAATGTAAAAACCACCTCTGATTAGAGAAGGTAACGAAAAATGTCCTTAACGTTTTCTATAGACCCAGACAGAAAAATATTCCAATAATATATCTTACAGTTAATCCTCAAATTAATACCAATCTGACATCCAGCACTTTTTTCAACTTTTCCTGCAGCTGCCAATGCCCTGGTGGTAAAAGTGAGGATTCTTTAACGACGCAAAGAAGATCGTGAGTGCCTGCCGGAAATCTGCCTCATAAGCCAAGGATTTTTCAAATGAAAGCGGATGTCCAAGTAATGAAGAAGTGATATTCTGTTGGGGCAAGATCCGGGGAGCACGGTTGACTGCACAGTATGGTATCTCTGGTCAACAGCGTCACATGAGCCATGACATTGTCTGCAAGGAACAGTATACCTTTCCGATTCACCAGTCTTGGCTTCTTACTTCTTCTTCCACAGGGATGGTTTACCCCACTGGTGGCAGTTCTTTATGTGCCACTTGGTGACTAGTCAACCAGATAGAGGGTAGTTTATTCTGAAATTGTAGATGTGACCTTGTGGTATGAGGCACGGATTCCCGTGGTGACGCTCAATGTCTGGCACGTTTGGGAGTCTCATACAGGACCTGTATTTCTTAACTGGTTAACACTCGATCGAATATGGGTATACTGCTGCGTCGAGAAAGATGTTACCTCTCGTTGGTCCTCGTTGGCTTCCGACAGTATGTGGGATATTCATTTGCTCACCTTGCACGCCTTCCCTTTGCGGTGCAGGCGAAGTTTGACTTTTTCATAGGTAACCTGGAATCGTTCGGCAACCTCCCCGCATCTGGCCGTCCTGTTTATGGGCGCCTGCAGATCCCGTGGGCATCGCCTGGACGCCCGTTCAGTCACAGCATCATCCCCAAAGACTAGATGTATCCAGCTACTTGAATAGGCTGCTGACAAGCCGAACTTAAAAGCATAAAGCAGGCAAACTCTAACAAACTTCTTCGACACCTGCAGTTGTCTTCGCAACTACTCAGGGTGGGAAGTCGCAAAGTGTCTGTCTTGATGACGGTCTATGATCCTTCTACCATCCAGTCGCTTTTACGGAAACTGAATCACTATTTACTGTATCAGTGATCACATCGTCTCATGCGACATCAAAAACAGTAAAAACGTTTTCGATTCTCGTGTATTTCATGTTGGTGTCTCTAGTAATTCTGCGGAGTTTCATTCTTTTTAAATAATTTGAATATAAACTAATTCATTCGTATATAGTCTTCAAATATTGTGATAATCCTACCACTATAATGGCGAGAAATGTGGAATTTATTTAAACAACTGAATGCTGATTATACTATCCGAAACATATGTTACATTACTGCTGACTCAACGAAACCAAGAACATCTTTAATGTATATCGCTAATACGTAAATGTAACAAGTGCTGGTTCTGCTTAAAGTAAGTATAAACCCGGCTTTTCCTGCCGCTTTTACGCTCAAGTTTATGCTGTTACAGATTCGGAGTGGGCACACCATCGTAAAGGGAAGATATTTTGCTTTGTATAACAACGTCCGATTTTTTACTTACACATCTAATTTATCTAGAAACATCAAATTGTGAAAATACTTCTTTTCACATGATACAAATTATATATATTTTCTATGCTCTCGCTTTGTTGGCTTATATAAAATATGTTTTCTTCTTGCCTCAATTCGATATTACAACGGAAAAAATATTTTAAACTTCACGACTAAAAGAAGGAATAGAACTAGAGAACTGCAAATAAAACATAGTACTCATTTAATACAATTGCACAGTTTGTAATAAATTGGCTCTAAAAATAAGAAACAAGTAATGTCAGATAACTTTCAAACTACGGTTAACAAAGCATTGTTAATCAGAAAAAACAGCTTTTTCTGCTCAAATATTTAAAATGTTATAGTTTATATTAATAACATACTTCGAGAAACATTGAGACGTATCACATGGTATGGTAATAATTCTTCTAGAGATAGTATCAATCAAAACTTATAAATAGAAGGGGCATTGTATCAAATTATCAAAATGTGACGTAAATATTAAGATCACTGTGTTATTATACACAAGACATAAAATCCAAATATTAGAATGAAAAATGTATTTCTAAAAATGGTGTTTGAAAATATTAACCGAAGAACCACAACGTATTCTAACCACTGCGACAATGTGAAATTACATCACAAATGTTTTAACTACTGCACAACTGAAGATTAGAGATCTAGACCCTAATAGGCTTATTTATTTTTTTGTAAGGCAAGTGTTTAGTGCTCTTGTAAACAAGAATGTTTAAATATCTAAACATGTTATTTTGACCTATAAACTATAGGTTGAGGCATATCTGGTTTATTATTATTTTTTTTTTGTTTATTTGCTTTCATAGCTAAACAATAATTTACCTTACAGGTTGCTTTGAAAATACACGCCTTGCCGTCGACGGCGCAAAGCCACGCATACTAGAGATAGCGCCGTTGTGCACGTGACTTTTGCCGTCGGTATGTGTTTCACCGCTCAGTGACCAAAAGGGTAAAGCTTTGCATTCATTCACGATTTGATTCTTTTGTAAAGATGGATGATAAGGATAGTTTGCTGTGTTTGTATTTGGTACATTTCAGCACTAAAAGCGAAAGGCCAGGGGAAAAAAGGGATTTCCTTTCTGGTTTTAAATTCTTCTAAGCTTTAACCCATAAAACGGGTCTGTCTTGCACTAAAGTTATTAAATCTTCCACTTCCACTTCACCTTTATAATCAATTTCTCATGCTGTCAGATCCATCTCGACTCAGCGCTGAACCAAACATTGTGGAAGATTATTCTAAACTGACAAGAACAGAAATGTTTTGTTGAGCGGCGCACTCAGTTCTGTGTGAAACGCACCATATGCTGCAATAAGAATCAACGAGTTATCAAAAGCAAAACGTCGTCGACGACTTTGGAAGAAGTCACACATCAACGGCAGCCATCGACGGCGTAATGCCGTTCTTGAGTAGTGTGAAGAGCTATATTTACGTTAATATTAATCACACAAGAGTGACGCCTCGTTGGAGCAGTCTGAAAACATCATTTGCTGTTGTTTACCTTTCTCTATAGCAGCGCATAGTAAATAACAACGTTGTGACATCACCGCTCGTGTTTTTGGCCCTATTGGCTTGCTGCAGCTATGCAGTACGGGAAATGAGTTCTCGGATTATTTTGTCAGAGTGCTTATTTAACTATTGGAGTGTTAGTGATTATTTTGTCATAGTTACATATATACGTTTGGAACATACCTCATATGAGAAATTCTGAAAACTCCATGGTTATTAAAGCTCGCGCTAATTTTGACGCAGAGGAAGAGCAGGGTATAATTGTATCTCAACCAGTAAAGCGTACTGCCAGGTATCTTTGTGTTAGTGAGCGAACAGTGAAAGGCGTTACAACTTACACAGGAAATGCGAGAAATGGGGACGTTGCTTTATTATTATATCTTTATTATATATTTTTGTGTTTAAACAGTTCTTTTAGCATGACCGGGACCGCGAGTGTTACCGTCACAGCACGAGGTATACGACGCCGAAAACCCATTAACAATATTAATAACCTGGAAATGATTTCATGTCACCAGAAAAAAAATACAAAACACCATCGGAGGTGTGCCTCCATCAGAAAGGATATTCTGAGAAAATCTTGTGTTTGAAGTATTAAATAGGATAAAAGCATTAAAATATTTTATAATTCTCAAATATGAAGCTCCGTACTTCTCAAGAAATCTCACGAATTACAATATTGGTATATTCAAACCACACGAACGAAACCAAATCATGGGTTTAATATTGAGCTATCTGGCTAATTGGGACAACAATATTCGAGCAATTTGTTGCCGTGTCACATTGAGACTAGTCACTTGGGTCAACATCGACTTTTGGTATAATACCGGGTCAAGGTTCGGACCGTATCTCCGGGTCAGGTATGTTCGTGTCACTTTTCAGCTCTGCCGTCTACCTCGTGATGATGGAATATTTCGTTATGTTGAAAACATTGGTCCTTTCAAAAATCGAAAAACTGTTTTCAAGTACAAAATCTGTTATCTTTTTTTATTTCTTTGTGGCCTTTAGGTACACACCTTTCGGTCAGGCCGGGATAAGGGAGGAGAGAAAATTTGAGGAGGAATTAGTCTGAGGTCTGACCTAGTTTGAAGGTACATTTACTGCATTCACCTGGTGTGACAGCAAATATAAACCTCAAACAGCGTGATGCAAAGTTCGAAATAACGTACACTGTAAACAATTTCGTCTTAAATTAACTAATCCATTCCCGTCAACTCCCGCTGCCAACCAAATACCCTAAAATGTAAGTGCCACCGTTTTTTTGTTTAAAAAATCCTGACCATATATTTAGAAGCAAAATAATAGTGCTTGTATTTATAAACCCCTCCTCCCAGATTTTAGTGGCCTCTATTTGGCATGTTAAATAACAACTTTCATTAAATTTCCTAATGCGCATACACATAAAAAACAAAAAAACTTAATTTTTCTTTTAAATAAAGTGAAAGTAACCAGGCCAGAGTTCGATCTCGGGACCTCTGGATCAGTTTTGCAGTGCATTAACCATTTTTTTTAATTGTCACAGAATTGCTGACCGTCTAACATTGAATTAAACAT
>JAGDQP010068713.1:0-10984 GCA_022664845.1 Lepisma saccharinum
TTGCTAAAAGATTGGCAACACTTTCGATATTCTCGGGATATGAATTTTGAAATATAATATGTACTGAAATTTTTACGTAATAAACAGCCTTAAATGTACTCGGATGCCACGTTTAAAATACAGGACAATTTTGAATAAGAGAGCTGCGTATCGCTTGATTGTATATGTTAAGCAAATTGTAAAGCAAGAGTCTGTCTCCTAACTCCGAATAATGGATTGTCATGAATAGATTACACTTTCCTGAAATGGCTATTCTCGCTAGCGAAGCGCTAATTTCAGTACTGTTGAAAGTGCAGAATCTATTCTAGACTTTCACTGCTTTCAGCAATTGAGAGGTGCGAACGAATATAAAGTTCATAAGTTAACTATCAGGGTTTCTGTAGGTTTTGTCCTCTTGAGACTAGAATACTCTTATTTATCCATGACTCTTACGACAGACCTTATTATTTCCCAGACCATAGTCTAGCAGCCAAGCAACTTTTGATACAACTGTTGGCCCGTTTTGGTTTTTATTTATCTAAAATTTCCAATCATTTAGAGGAAAGTAACCAAATTTTTCCCAATTCTTTTTTGAATGTTCATAAAATCTATTGTAATTCTCATAACAAGAATGTGAGTATTGCATTAACTTCTACAAACGTTAAAATACAATTGCGACTCGACAATAATTTCATCTTAACAACACGAGAAATAATGTATTTTCCTAAACAAGACGAAGCTGGTTTTTTGAGAAAATGAGTCCAAATTTCTCCCACTGCCTCTGTCGCATAAATAGCAACAATGACTTAAAACAAAAACAAAAAAAATCTGCTTACAACATAAAGTGGAATACTATGAACAATTATACATGTATGCATAAAAATACGAGTGTCATTTTTCTAAACTAAAGAAAAGGCTGTCAGTAGAAAAACTTTGATTCATTATAGTTCAGAACACGAAATATGGAGAAGTAGATTTTATGTTCAAACAACTCTCTAGTTACTTCAGCCAAATATCACAGGGAAAAAGTGGATTTTTTTCTTCTTTACCAACACAGTTTTCATGAAACTAGATGTGACATTTTATACATCCAACCCACTTTTCATCCATGTTTTCATGGAAGTACAGTCTTTCATTAATGTGCCAGCCACTCTGTGTCGTAAAAAGTGATAAATTTGATTCTTGCTGATGTATAACTACAGTGGTCATCTTCTTTGCCATTTCTACTTGATAAATAAAGTCCTTTAGCTTTGCTTCTACGAAGTTGTTTATTTGTGTCTCTTCCAATTTCTCTCGCACTGTTAGATGTTACAATATAATTGTCAAATAACAAATATATTGCGCGGTTTTCACCTAATTGCAGTTTGTTCTCTGCTATTCTAAACTAATTCACTTTCTTCACGTTATACAATACATCGTGTTAAATTTAAGGATTGGAAATGTAAACCCATCAGGTGGGTGAAATTAGGACTCTTTTGACAATAAAATGTGATTCTTCACACACCAGGGTAAAGCTTTTTCCCGCCAAACATATCAATGTATATTATACCCCAATTACCATTCATCAAGCATGAGTATAGTTACTACTATAAAGCTTACAGTTGCTGAAGCTCTTAGAAAACGTGGGAACCACTGCAAAACTCCAACAAGGAGAAAAACTACAAACGGCCACGAGACAAACCACACCCTTTAAATCTTCAGAGTTTATTGTTCGCGCGTTACTTCGGACTTGACAATCGACTCCGATAATTTCAAACTCATACTAACTGAGAAACTTGTGTGGGTGAATTATTAGGTTGCTAGGCGAAATTTGGTTACTTTCCTATATTGTGTGATGAAATTTAACTGTGGTCAGTGATTTTGTCATGTAACTTTTCGGAAGTACTAGCTGTAACACCAGTAATGAAAGCTTTGTCTACACAACATATGCTTGTTTTGATTACTAGGGCACGCAACTTTACCAGTCTCATTGTATGTTCGTGAAAGAAACTATAATTGTTAGAGGGGGACAATTTCATCCCCCCTGGGATAGCACATTCTAGTTAGCAGCCCAGAGATACATTCCAGAGGGGGATTGTTCCCCCCATGCCCAGTCGTAATTCGCACCCTGGCTATGCATAAAAAAATATTTTCAAAACTGCTTTCTATGTTTTTTGTCTTTTAAAACATTATTATTATTAAAATACGTTTCCTTGAAATTAATTGAACGATATCTTCACGGTTGAAAAAAAAAGCACTGCATCACAAATACGGTCTCCAACTCCCATTGCAGTGCTGCAGTTTATCAAAGCTGACAGTTGGTCCTGTTATGAATCAGGTGGCATGAAATGTGCTTGGAATACGAATCTTAGCTAACATGGAACGAACGGTGCAATATCTACACAGTTCACGTTATGTACGAAGACATCGACGAGAGTGCATTATATAAAGGTAAAGAACAGTGAAGTTTAAATTGGAACGATATGGCATTTATACATAGACTATTGATTTAACGTGCAAACAGAAGATGGGTAATAAAGTAAAACTGCAAAGGAATGGTGGAAAGATTTCAAGGACCAGAGAAATAACTGCAAACAAAAAATAAAAAAGCACAAACTTTATATCATTATTATAATCAGTGTGGTAGCGGTAGGTCACGTCATATTTTACTTGATTCGGGGAGTCAACATCATTATTATTATTAATGTTGTACTGAAAGCTGTCTTTCAACTCACATTAAGCCTTCTCCATTCAGCACTCTCCTTTTTTGCCTCAGCATAAATTTATCTTCCTTAATATTGTCTAGGTGTTGGATTCGCCTTGTTCCTCATTTTTCCTTATTATACTTTTATTTATATCCCCGAATGTTCAATCTCTATACAGCTAATGCTCTAACCAGTTTCTTTCTCTTTATTGTCTCCAGTATTGTTACTGTCTTCAGCACTTCCGCATTCAGCATTTTCCGACTTGATCCATTCTGCTCATGTCTATGTTTCGTTGTTGATGTTATTTTTTCGTATTTCATATTCTCACTTGCAATAATATTTGGCAGATACTTGAAACCGGATAGGTGTTACCTTTTCGCTTCCATTGTTGTTGATATTTGCTATGGATCCATTTGTTCCTATTACAATTCTTTTAGTTTTCTTTGCGTTTATTTTCAATCCATGTTCTTCACAGCCTCTGTGCAGCTGCTTTAACATATTCTTCAAAATTGAAAATAAATATTGCAATGAATTCTTTGTTATTACTCTAACCTCACTGCTATAAATCAAATGTAAAATAAGATTGAGTATTGTTGATGTCAAACTGTTCCACTGACACATGATTGTTCTACAACAATAAACAGCTGTTACTAAGAAATCTTTAGTCTTTTAACTTTCGGTACGGTTCTGCTTCTGACGAAACATCCTGAATTGTCAGGAGAGTTCTTTCCCTGGTCTCTCTGATGATTTGCCATAAGGACAGATTACCATGAGAGACCAGGGGGTATTCCGCTGACAATTCAAGATGTATCCTATATGCTTCTAAGGAGGGTTCGGACGCGAGGGATACCGACATTAACTCCAGTCGGTATCGTCTTTGACATTTAAAACATTTAACTAGGTCTGTGACATTGCATCGAGGGCAACGGCGGGAAGGGAGTCATCGCCTTTGGAATAAAACCCGTTGGAAGAAATCTCAAAGGAATTAGATTTCTTATCCCGATGTAATGAGACCTTAGGCGATGAGGGCCTATTGTACATTAATACACTACGGTCCATTCTAGAAAATATTGAAATTGTCTTTTGTGATATTGTATTGAATGGACTGTGGTACACAGCATCTTACTTGGCCTGGCAAAACTCTAGTAAGATGCATCTGAAATTAAGAATTGCAGAAGTGTCAGTCCCCTTAGCAAGCAAGTTTCTTGGATTGTTTTTAATGCGTAACGGAACAGTGATTTATCCATTAAAAACCAGAAGCACATTCCATAACTCAAATCCAGGAGAAAATCCATTTGCTATTACATAGATTGACTAACTATATTATATCTCATGGTAAGTACAAATACAGCGATTATTATCACCAAGCTCTGAATTTTTGTAGGTTCCAAAAAAACTCAAATTAAGTTTTATTCTTTGTTCTAGGATTTCAAGCAAGTCATATTTTAGGATTTTTAAAAAGTTTTTAACGTATTACAGTGTAGTATTTTGTTTAAAGTTATTTAGTAGTTAGTTCGATATCATTGCTGTATCGAGATATGAAAATACAATCCGCAAGCGTCGAGTGGTGTAAAAACTTTAGACAAATAAAAAAATCACTTTAAAGTTTCTACACAGTAGCGAAAATGCTTTCTTAGATTGTTCGAATAAGCCTTCATAACATTTGAACATATTTGAGGCATGTTTTGCCTCATACTGTTTTGTATGCGAATTAAAGTTTTTAGCCAGTTTTTTTTTCACACGGATTTCAAAATGTATAAAAGGATGAATTGGTCTACTGCTAGCACGCTGACCAGACGTGTTGGTAGAGAAAAACCGAAGCTCTCAACTGAGATCGCCACTATCTTTTATTCACAGCAGCTCCCCAATTGTATCACCATGCTGGGTGGGCACTGGGCACCATTCCAGACCCTCTCGCTTTGGAACAGTCTCTTAGAAGATCCGGGAATCGAACCCGGAACCATACGATCAACAGTCAGCGACGGTAACCACTAGACCAGCGGAAAGAGAGTCCCATTTTCCAATAGGAGGTTACCAAATCAAATCAATCATACTAAATCTTTCACATTAAGCTATTTCATAAACATCATAAATGAAACGACTTCCAACTGCCAGTAAAAGTTCATATACCCTTGTATCCAAATAGTTTCAACTTCCGCCAAATAAAAATGTTCCGATATTCTATCTAATCTTCATTGAAACATCTTCTAGAGGGGATAAATTTATCCCTGGCAGGGTCGAAAAATAAATTTGTCAGGGAGGGAAACTTATTTGCCAGGGGAGGAAATCCCGGGCATCCCCCGCGTTAATTCGCACACTGTACCGGACCTCGGGATGTATGTCCCATATAACGTTTCAGTACCTTCCAGTTCTCAAGGTTGTGTTAAACCAAAGGTGGTTTGTCAGTGTAAGAAATAATTATTCATATATTGGTCATGTACTCTGTATGAAAATTAACCTTCTAAAGCTTAAAATTTGCAGAACATTATTGCTCAGATATCCAGAACTTTTACGTGCCATTATTCTAATCAGTTCAACCTTTAAAATATTTTGTTGCGCAATATTCTATGATGTTGGTCTTGTTTATGAAGAATGTGTATACTTTAAACTGGTTGTGCTTATAAAAAGTCGATTGAAACATAAGTCAAATAAATCTAGTTGAAGGTAAATATGGTTTATTACGTACTTATAAACTGACTTCAGCCTATTATGCTACATATGTTCTACTTATTCAAGAGCATCCGTAATGCGATAACGTTAAATGCACTGAACTCGTCTGTCTTGATTATTTTCTATTCCGAAAAATATGTGCATCGTCCTGTTTGTTGTTGGAGATAGTTTTCTTATCAGGAGGGCATTAGATGAGTTTGGTGACCTATACAGTTGTGAAGTTCTAAGGTTTATTATTATTTTCATGAAGTGTTAAGTTAAAATGTTGCATCAGCGAATTAGAATGAGAGAATAATTCAAATGTCCATTGTCACTTTCCAGTAAGCCGTAAATTTTAATAGATTACACAGTAAAAAAATAGCTGTGTCAATTCAACACAATGCGGTGTCCCAGCGTGACTACCACTTTTGTGTGTTAAATCAACACAACGGTACTGGGATTGATTTCGGTACTGGGAGAAAAAAAAAGTTTCAGCTGCAGCTAGATTTGAACATGGGTTGCTCAGTTAGAAGTCGAGCGTCTTACCAACTTCGCTAAATCGTCAGTTGAAAAGAGCACTAGATTAAAACAATATAGAGGATAAAAAAATGCTGCTGAACCCCAAACACAAACAAAGTTATTCTCACGACTTATGCCATTATTTAATCTCTTTTCCGTTGGTCAATTAGGGATTACAATCCCCATTTATTGAGAATATGTTGCATTTCTATAAAAGCAAGCGCAGCATTTGACATGTTGTTACGATAAGAAAGCAGTAATGCTGCTCAAGTGTTTGGCTGTCGCCACCTTGCTTGCTTTCATAGAAATAGAATATTCTCAATGAATGGAAATTCTGGTTCTCAATTGACGAATAGGAAGTGATTAAAAAATGGGATAAGTCGTGCAAATAACTTAGTTTGTTTTGGGGGTTCAGCAACATTTATTTGATCCCATACACTGTTTAAAAATATAGTATAGTCGTTTAATTCAAATGTTGTTCATTAAATATCGTTTGCATCAGTTGCCTTTCGTGTCTGACGATTTAGCCAAGTCGGTTAGACGCTCGACTTCTAACTGAGCAACCCATGTTCAAATCTAGCTGCAACAGTAATTTTTTTCCCACAGTACCGAAATCAACACCGTGTTTTGTGTAGACTTAACACACAAAAGTGGTAGTCACGCTGCGACACCGCATTGTGTTGAATTAACACAGCTATTTTTTGCAGTGTAGGCTGAATGGATATTGGTTGTATGCAAGCTGGATGTGTCCCTTGCTTTGTCTAAGGGCATACGAGAAGTACAAGCAGACGAATTCTAAATAAATGTTGTTGATTTGTTTTACGTTTTCTTAGCATTTGCGAATGGCTGTTTCAACTTTGTATCGTATTATGAGCCCTAGATCGTTAAATACATTTTTTCTCCTTTGTTCATTAGATTGAAGTATAGTTTACTTTCGATTGTTTATTTTCTAAGGAGGAGAATAGCTTTATGCTAAACACACTTATTTATTATGTCTTGTGATATTACTATATGAAGCGAAGTGAGTTGACATCAATGGACATTTCCGTTTTCCCCGTCCTTATATGTTTTACAATTTGGTTGTGTACATCAGATTAAATAATATATATTGTTTTTGAATTTTCAGCGCTACGGTTTTCCGTTACGTAGAAATATAGCATGAAATACTGAGAATTCAATCTTCTACGTCATACAACGAAAATCATCCTCTGATTGGTTTGACGTAATTAATTCGTACTATTTCCGTAGCTATATGCTCTACCCTATGTTATGTTCCTTATTCAGAAATTTGAGGACGAAAAAACAAAAAAGAGAAAACACATTCACATCATCACTTAACGAAATAACTAATGTACAAATCTGCAGAACATACTTCAATAAGTTAAAACACCAAAACATGTTTTAAATAACAGAAATTGCTCCAAACAATGACAGCAGCCAGTCTTAACTTGCAGTGCTCTTCTAATCACTGGTTTTTATCACTTTTGATGTCTTGAAAATTTCGAGCAGTTGGTTAACGCGTGTAACTTTTAACTTTTTATACTTTCACCTAAGGCTGTTCGAATCCTATCAAAGGCCGTGTTTTATTTTACTCCACGAAACGCAAGAGTAACTTCAATGCAATAGATTCAATTTACGTTTTTGTTTCTTACATGCTTTCATTATTATTTTTTACAATGACATATTAAAATTATTCAATTAAGTGGTACGTTCAATTGTTAACAGATGGCAGTAACGAGTACTATTAATTCATGTGCTTTTAAGTTCTTGAAAAATGCTTCACCAGCATTGATTAAAAAAGTATACGATTGTCGAACGTAAAATCCCAATTTAATTTTACAGAAAAAAATAGGTAACTCTTTTTAAATACAAGTGTTCTAAAGAGCATTAGTAGAAGATATCTTATGATTTAATCATGAAAAAAGAGCTGCTATAAATTAGTGTTGAAGCTACCAAAATATATCAATATCTTAAAAAAATATTAAAAGTAAAAATCAATTTTAAATGAATAAAACGAACTAAATGACGTGTTAAAGCATACAGAAACGCTATTCACCAATTATACTATTTATTTGGATCCATTTTTGCTATCTCTTTTTAAACAAATCAAATACCATCTGTATGTTAATGACAAGCAGTCGGCAGACTGATTACGTCATAACATGGCGGCGCCCGATTAAGCGCAAGTCTGAGACTCTTTTGAAGCAAGTCGTTATTTCTCTTGATAAAATAATCACAGAAAGAAAAGAAAATATTTTCCGTAGTCTACTTTAAGAGACGAATTTTTTATTGCAATAAAAAAATACTACCGGAAATGTCCATTGTCTGCCTATCATTAAGTGTGTTAAATGTGCATTTTGGATACTTCTTTATGTGAGTGGAGGAATTATGTTTTGCGTCGTTGTTGTACTGAGATACTTGGTATAGTAATAATTAATAGTCGGCATTTCCTTTTACGTTGTCTGCGAATTATTATAATTAATAATAATATTATTGCAAAGTTGAAGTGATATTGAATAGTTATGGCCGACTGTCTATTCGAGATTGATGACCCATGCTATTGAAAGTATTATTATTTTGCCCACTCAGTTGACACACCAGGTGATGTATAGAAAGATGAGTTTTGTGTTAGACAATTGAATGTGGATTTATTGAGTCACGTGATTTTGCTATAGGAATAAGTCAACTCATTGATATATTCTGCTATGTTTTGATTTACGGTACAGAGAGAGAGGGTAAGTGAGATTCGGATTGATTCTTACTAGTAGTGCTTGATTCAGTGTGGCCAGTAGTCAGTATATTTTGCTCTGAGATGAGTATGCTAGCTATGTTGAGTATTAAGACAGATACTTTATTTTTTGCTTTAATGCGTTTCGTTTTTGGCTTGATATCTTTATGGTAGCTCGTGTGAGCTAATAGAGGAGTTTTATTTACGTTTTGCTTAGTCTGGTGACTATATACACTTATTTTACCTCCTGCGACTATTTATTGACTATAGTTGCTTTCGTTTGATCCCAGACAACGAGACAAGCTATGTCATGTGAGCAGTTTGTAAATGGGAAGTTTCCTGCTACATTGCTTTGCTTTGTTGTAGCTTTATGCTATTGATGATCCAGATTTTACGGCCGGACCTTTTGTTCTTGTTTACTTGAGTCTGGCATCCAATGGTTCCCTGTTGGGTGCTGGACAGTGTGGTGTTTTGAGCATTACAATTTGTGTGTAAAAATGATTTTGTCAAAAATAGCCCCCAAATTAGTTTCTTCCCTACATTTATCAGTAACGTTATTATTTTTATTAAGAATACGAATAATAAAAATCATGATTTCTTCCCGTATTGAAATTATTATGTCCAAAACAGCCCAGCAGCTTTGTTTTGGAGGAGGCCGCAGGCCATGATACTTTACCTATGTAAGAAATACAAACATACTAGACTAGACGAGTCTCTATCTTACGTTGACTATGTACTGAAAGAGTCAGAGATTTTAACTTTTGATTTTCGTATTGGGGATCTTATTATGAACAATCATGTCGTCACCCCTGGGACTGACCCACAACTGCGGGGGTAGGGTTACCAACTGAAAATAGTCAAATGCAGGACAAAACTCCGAAAATAACAAGACTTTTGTAAAACAAAATGCTGAACATATTGTGTTTGTAGCGATGAACGTTTTTTAATAGCAGAACCACGTTCGTCATGTACTTTCTAGCCTTGTATGAACTGACTATCTTATTAAACAACAATGCTATCAGAGTACATATACACAAAATAACAATAAAATAAGATATTATTGAACAGAAAATTCTATTAAAAATATAATCAATCACCTTATCCTGACGTCACGTCCTTGCTGGAGAATTTGTGTTTGTATTTTTGAATATAACCTATTTTTAAAAGAAGAGCTGAACTGCTTTTCTGTACACATAGCAGTAAAACTCCACAAATGATTAATTTTTAATATCTATTTTTAAAAGAAGATCTGAACTGCTTTTCTGTGACACATAGTAATAAAACTCCACAAAGGACTTCGACGTTTCAATGATATTATTTCTAGTTCTAGCAAATTCACATCCATAGGCATAGCACCATCCAGGCCCGTACTGCGTTCACATTAAGGTACCAGGCATTGGACCAACGGCGGCGGCGGCAGCCAGAAAGGGGAAGGAACCGGGCAGACGATGAGGCATAGGCGGTATCGGTGAATGTGAATATGCTCGTCTGACACATAAGAATTGATGGTATAGGAGTTAATACTGTTTAAATAACATTCATATAACTTGGTGGTTGCAATTTCTTTGTTCAGCCACCTTGTGGTACCGATGGAAATCAAAGAAATAAATTTATCTGATTCATTTCTTTTTGCATTACCTTTCTCCATTCCTGGATTCTCTTGTAAGAAGTATTGAAATGATAACAAAAGCTGCCTGTATTGTCCCGACTTCCGAAATACGTAACGACTGCCACACTCAAAACGTCACTTCACTTGCATCATTCAAGTTGAGATTTTTCTGCTATAAATGTGATGTTCTTCCGTTTGGCCTAATCCCCATTCGCCTAACGCTATATTTCCTGTTTTTATCAACGTGTCAATCTTATCTCGGTTTTCGGTCAAACGGGAAATCCCGTTTCGCCTAATGTTTTCTACAAGGGATTTTCATAGCTGGGGGTATTTTAGAAATTCCCAGCGATAGGAAGCTACAAAGAAAATTATATTTGGTAATTGAAATATGAAACTACGTGATTTATGAAAATTCGTGAGTGCTCGATTTCTAGAATACCTGAAAAATGCACAAAATATAACCTGCATATAATAAGCAGGTATAAATATAGTGTAGGCTTACAATTTCTATTAGTGTAAAAGATACGAAAGCTGAGAAAAGATACTTTGAGCAGGTTAGGAAGTGGGTTCGTCGGGCTGCAGCTCTTCCCCCTTAGTTCCTCTGGAGAATACTAGTGATGTCTTCCTGGGGCTTCAAGAAAATGCACCAGACTTACCGAACCGAGAGGCTTTCCATGATTATCTGGTCGCAACATGGATTGACGAGACCAGTGCGACATTTCTGAACAAAACTAAACTAAAACAAATCTTAAGTTTTGCAAAATAAGTTTTGAATTGATTAAAATACTTAGTTTTTAATTATTATAATAATATATA
>JAGDQP010068715.1:0-10983 GCA_022664845.1 Lepisma saccharinum
AGACAGCAGAACAAACCTAGACTTTGAGTAAACGTCGTTAACTTCTGCATCCTTTCTATTTGTTTCTTCCTTCGTCTCTATCCTAGTGACCCCCACCTTTCACTAGTTATTTATGTAAGCCAGTAGATTGTGCAAAATTACTTCCCGGACTGAAGATGAATTCTGGTTTATATTTCCATTTGAATAATTTCCAGAGGCGTATCCGAAGTCTTCTCGCTCCTTAGTCTACATCCTTCACAGTATCCCCTTCGTCGACGAAGCACCGAAGAGGGAAACTAGTTTTCGAGATCTGTTTGTCGATGAGCTATGATTAGCGTTTCTTAAATAACATGATAAAAATTACAATATAATTTCCCAAATTCCCAATAAAATTGCCTTTTATGTGTATTTCACAGTTAAAAATAAATATATTCAAACATTTAAGAAATATTTCTAATACAATTAATAAGCGTGCCTCAAACTGAGGTGGTTTAGTCATCCCGATTCATTCAATTATCGACGTTACTTGACGAAATCCTCGTTAAAGCATCAGCCAAGACGACTTGTCCGTGGCTGACAAATGTGCAGAAGAGAAGAAATGCTCCATAATACACACACATATACGCAGTGTCAGTTTCGGTTCCGCTTAGTTATCACTTTCCTACAAGGTAGAAAATAATGAATAGGAAAAAGAAGGCGATAAAAATATTAGCGTCAATATTTCTCTTAATGTGTTGTCTTCTGGTTGCTGTTCAGTCCATCTGCAGCAGACAAAAAATATTAGAATTTGAACGAAGATACACACAAGTGCTGTCTTTTGCAGTCATAATGAATTTACACTGAATATTAGCGAACCCGTATACAAGTAAACATCAGTGAATAAGGGGATGTGTTGTTGCTGTCTAGTTTTGTATGTCTGTCCGGTCTTCCTAGACCTCAGCAACTACAAGTTCGTCAGACTTAAGCGATACACCGTTGGATTCGTCACGACCTCAAACGATGGGAAAGCGTATAAGTTTGATTCTAAAACAGACCGGTCCTTTCCATTTACTTACTTTTCTTAATTTGTCCTATGTATTTTGACATAGTATGTTTGTCCTCTTATGGATCTCAGTAAATACGAGTCACACGAAAATGAATGATACACCGTTGATTCATCATGGTCTAAACCAGTGAGGACAATGATGGTTTACACTCAAAAAGTGGCAGGCCCTTTTGAATCGCTTGGTATGTTCTATTTGTAATTTTCCTATATCTCAGTAACTACAAGTCCGACAGGGATGAGCCGTCAATCGTTGAATTTGCAATGCTCTCCAACCATGGAATAATCTATCACATACGCTCTAAAACTGGTTGGAACCTTTTAATCGCTTAGAGTTCTCCATCTGTATCTTTCTTCTCAGCCCTAGATGTTAATAACTCCATGTTACACAGATATGAATGATACACCGTTGGATTCGTCATGGTCTGATACGACGGAAAAGTTAAAATTTTCACTCTAAAAATGGCAGATTGTTTTGAATCGCTTGGTATTCTCCATTTGTGTCTCTAATAGATATCTGCAACTACATGTCCGAAAATATGGTCCACGCTGTTGGATTCGTCATAGACTCAGTCACGGACTAACCTATCACATACACTCTAAAACTGGCAGGTCCTTTTCAATCGCTTAATATGCTCAATCTAAAAGTTTGTTCGCCCCCCCCCCCCAGATCGCAGTAAATACAACTTGCACAGGACTGAATGATACACCATTGGATTCGTCAGGGTCTGAAGCGGTGGGGAAGGTTTTAATTTTGACTCTAATAGTAGTAGGTGCTTTCAAATTGCTTGGTATGCTACATTGGTGTCTCTCCTAGATCATAGTAACTATAAGTGTGACAGAAATGAGCCTTCTGGAATCAAGGTCTCAAACTGTGGAATAACCTATCGCATAAACTTTGAAACTAGCAAGTCCTTTGAATCGCTTAGTACTCTCCATCTGTATCTTTCTTTGTTCTCCTCCAGATCTCAGGAACTGTAAGTTACACAGAGATGAATGATTTACAGTAAGATTCGTCGTGTTCCGGAACGGAGGAGGAAAATATGAGTTTGACTCTAAAACTGGAAGGTACTTTCGAATCGCTATTCCAATTTGCGTCTCTCCTAGACCTCAGAAACAGCAAATCCGAAAGAGGTGACTCATACATAGTTGGATTCGCAGTATTCTCAAGCAGTGGAATAACCTATCATGGAAAGTCTAAAATTGACAGATCATTTCAAATTGCTTATTATTCTACTTTTCTGCACCTCCTAGATCTAACAAGTAAAGTACCCGAAGTGAGGACTCAAGTTGCTCATCAAGTGATACCTTAAATTGATGCTAGTGACGAGTATAGTACACCTGTGAAATCCTAGCTGCAGAGCTCCAGTAATAACAAGGTTATGGCGGGTCAAAGTTCAAATAGAAAGCGAATTTAGCTGCTTGTGATGTCCATGTTTTACTGATTTTCCCGATGGTAATACGTCGAACGTTGCTCCCAATTAATGTAATGTGTAGAATGATATCCCTCTCTCTGCCTGATATCCCGCTTTCTGTTATTCGTTTATGAATGTCCTTGTGCATGTTTGCTCCTGTTATTGATGTCAATGAAAGTCCTTTTTTTTCTTTTCGTTCCAGAAAATGGAAGCAGGTGCTATCGTTAATGCTCTGTATGAGAAATATGGATTTGTTAATAGGAGAATGAATAGGTATGAAGATTGTACAAACAAATAGTGGAGATACTTGAGGACAAGATGGAAATCATAGAAGAAGTTAGAACTCTTGGATTTGCTGGTGACAGTGATGAAAACGATGATGGAGACTACGGTGATGACGTCTTTCATGAGGAAATGCCAAGTACATCGCAAGGTTCTCAAACATATCAAGAGTCTCCGACACCTATAGCTTCTTCAGGTGAAGAATATCAGCCTTCGCCAAAAAAAAAACATCTTGGACGATGATTATAAAGAAGCAGCTTACATGTTTTGGACACACAATGAAAAGCCGGAAAAGAAACGAAGGAAATTTTCATCTGTCAAATCACAGTTTAGATTAATTCAATCGAAAAACATCCTCTTTGAATATGATAAAAAAAGGCAAAAAAAAACAGTTATAAGAAACTTAATGCAGCAGTTCACGATAAATTCAAAGAAATGGTCGAGAGATGTGCAATTATACACGACAGGACTCTTCGCTTTTGGGCTCTTCAGATAAGTAAAGAGCTAGATCCGGATAATACTCTACAATTCAAGGCATCTCGTCACTGGCTGTCTAATTTTAAAAAGAGAAACAATATCGTCAGTCGTTCTATCACGCATAGGGTTAGCAAAACGTGGAAATCAAAAGAGGCTGAATTAAATCACTTATCTACGACATTTATTACGTCCATGAAAGAACTTATGTTACTAGAAGACCTGAATCCTCGTCAAGTATTAAATGCTGATCAAAGTCGATTTGACAAGGAACTCCATGCATACAGGACTCATAGCACTGAAGGTACAGTGGTTATAAGAGGTACGTTTTTATCAGTCAGTGCTACTACTCATTCATATATGATCATGCCGGTTATTTCAATGGATGGTGAAATATTGCGTCCGATGTACGTTCTTGTATCCGAATCCAGTGGTAAATTTCCAGGAAATAAGCAAAAAGATCCCGATAACATAGTGTCCCATCCAGGAAAGACTGCAAACATGAACAAAAGTGATTTAAGGGAGTTTTATTCTGTATTCTGGAATAGCCTGCCTGCCGATCGTGATAAAGTCTTGCTTTTGCTGGATTCATGGAGTGCAAATAAGGATGATAACGTATCAAATGAATTATGCCCTAATCATATAACACTGTTCAAACGTTTAATTCCTGGTGGTTGCACTGGTTTCATCCAACCACTTGATGTTTACTTCTTCCATCCATATAAATCATTTATCAGGTTCATTACTGACACAGTCATCGCTTCCTCGGAAATTAATCTCTGACATCGGGATAACATTTTACGAATGCAGTCCTTCACGCTCCTCAAATTCACCGCCTCAAGATTTCGCAACATGATCAGGTTTGCGTTTTAGAAAAGCGGCTACTTGGATGAGGCCTGGATTTCCCCATTGGATTATTGTATTGATTCTAATATACGTGACGAGAGTTACAAGACCTCATGTGATAACATCTCTTTTGTCAAGTGTGTTCATTGTGAGCAAAGCATCTGCTTATCACAGTACTTCATTGACGACTTACATATTGATTATATCAATGTGTAGTACTTTGTACGTGCCTCTTTCCTTCACATGAATCGGATTTCAATTCAAACCCATGTCCTTCTGACGTTTGTTCTGCCTTTCGTTGTGACTTGTTTCAATTTAATTAGCTTTCTCTTTGAACTTTGACCCGCCATAACCTTTTTTATTTCTGGAGCTCTGTAGCTAGAATTTCACAGGTGTACTATACTCGTCACTAGCTTCAATTTAAGGTATCACTTGATGAACAACTCGAGTACTCATTTCGGGTACTTTACTTGTAAGTAACTGCAAGTCACACAGATATGAATGATACACTGTTGAGTTCGTAATGACCTGAAACGGTTGAATAACTTATAGCTTTGACTCTAAAACTGGTAGGTCCTTTATAGTCGCTTAATATTCTCCATCTGTGCCCCTCCTAGATCTCAGTAACTACAAGTCCTACATAGATGATTTCTACATCGTCGAATTTGTCATGGCCTACAATGAAGAGTTAAACTACAAATATGGCTCTAAAACTGACAGGTTATTTTCAATTGCTTCCTATTCTCCAATTTTCCCCTACGAGATTTCAGTAACCACATGTTCGACAGAAATAAACCATAAACCGTTGGAATAGTCTTGGACGTCGGTGAAAATTTCTATACCCTTGACTCTAAAACTGGCAAAGTCTGGCATTTGTTTAGCCACCAATTGGTCCCTGCGACTTTAACTCCTTCTTTTAGATAAGTTTTCAAATAATTTGAATTGATACGGGAGTGCTTGCCTTGTCTACAATAAAACCATTACTTAGCTTTTAAAACATTTTCAATTCACATGTCTCTTAACACAAGGTCTGCTGAATGCTTAGGGTAGATTTTCTTCATTTCTTAATTCGCATATCAACGTACAGGGATGGAGGATTATTCTAAGGCTGTAACAAGGAAAATTGAAGGGATCTTTTGAGTGAGGGTAGAGTGACGGTTGAATTGTTGCATTGCCACCGAGTCTAATATTTCCTAAAGCAAACTCTTTCGTTTAAAAAGGTTATATCCAGGAAGCTAATCGGTATAACATTGTATATATTATGGGATAAAGTTGTCACTGGAATTATACTTTTTGATATGACAAACTTGAATTGTGAGTCGAGCAGAGCTTGACTTTTTGCTCTTCATACTCAGGAACAATTTCCCCAAGAGTTCACAGTATCTGTACAGTGTTAAGGTAGTGGAATTGTATCTCGCTCCAGTAATTCTCCGCCATCGAGCTTGACAACCCTGACTGTTGTTAGTTAGGTGGAAGCTACGTCGCGGATGTACACAGCCACGAATATTCGAGAAGGCATTAGCAAAGACTGAATATTTTTTACATTTATAAAGATCACTGAAGGAATAATATTATCTACGTTTTAGTTGGTAACAACGCAGGAAGAAGTGATCATGTTTTCGTATGTGTACAGCAGGTACAGAACGAAACATTATAATTTATGAAATGCATGAGAGTAGTTAAGGCAAGTAAGCCTTAGACAAAATGGCCACCGTTTGTTTACATAATGAGATAAAGAGAGGGCACTTATCGACCTTACGTTGTTTGCATCATGAGAAAACTAGAGGGAACTCGCTGACCCTATTTCATCATGTTTATTTAATAAGATTAGGAGTGTTGATTTGGAAGATAAAAGTTGTGAGTGGCCTTATAATGTTTATATATTGAGATTACGTGAAGGTACTTGCTGGCCTTATGTGCACATATCAAGATTAGGAATGTTTATTTAGAAATATAAGTTGTAAGTGAAATTATTCAGAACATTTGTTCACCTAATCATGTTTAAATATTGAGATTACAAGAGGCTTGCTGAGCTTATGTTATCATGTGTGCATAATAACATGATGTGTGTTTATTTTAGAAGAATAAAGAATCATTATGTGTGATTGTGTTCCAAGTGAATTTAACCAGCACATTTATTCACGTTATCATGTTTACACATTGAGATTACAAGAGGGCATTTTGTGGCCTTATTTTATCATGTTTACATATTTCATATCTCACTTTTTTATCTCTTGATGCTTCAGGGAAAGTGAACGATAGAGAGCGTTAGTGAATCATTATCTCTTTGTAACTTGAGATGAACCAGTATATTGTTTAATTTAAGGGTGAGATAATTTATATAGTGGAAAATAATATTGCTATTATTATATTTTGATACGTTTTCTCCTTCATTATTTTAATATTTTAGGGGTGGGTATAAATTGAAAATTAGAAGGGTGAGAGATGATGAATTATTTTTTTCTAGTGAAAAAAGGATAACATCTTCATGCACCAGAGTATTTTTATATCCCCTGAGAAATCGGACACTGAATATGGGAAGATGATCAATTATAATTTTTAACATGCTTGGGTGAACTGTTGATGAAATCCTTATGAAGCATTGAAAATTCTTGGCATCCCCTATGAACACTGTATGTTTAGGCAAAAATACTAAGGTTTTTGAAATTAATAACCGAGGATGAAATCCTCAGGCAGCAGGGAAAATCCCTGGCTGACATATCTTGCCAAATGGAACACCGAATCTATGGGTAGAAATACTACGATTTTATTTTTTGTTTTATAATTTTCAGAATTAATAATCAGTTATGAATTCCTCGCGCACCAGGGAAACTCCCCGGCATCCTCTCATAAATTAAAAACCGAATCTTTAGGTAAAATACTAAGATTTTATTCCTGGTTTTCGTATCTTTTTTAGAATTAACAACCAGGGATGAAATTATCATGCACCAGGGCAAATCTCCGGCATCCCTTTCTAAATGAAACACTGAATCTTTGGGTAGAATTACTAAGATTTTATTCTTGGTTCCCATCATTTTCAGAATTAATAACCGGTAATGAAGTCCTCGCGCACCAGGGAAAATCCATGCCGTTCCTGATAAATGGAACGTCACCGGTCATATAGGGTAATTGATGATTGTGTATGCGACATGGTAATAGTAATATTATAAGGCGACTGTCGCTCAGTTACTTGAGGTTATTGTATGTTGAACTGTTTCGAAACAGTTGGATGTTGTATTATTGGCTTTGCGTTTGCTGGCGATAATCACATCAGACAGCCCTAGCTCAGATATGAAGTTGGTGGAGATGGGTGTTTGTAGATAAGGTATTTGGTTACTATGCAAGTACTGTCGGTCGTACAAGTATCAGATCACTTCATAAGTACGGTTGGTCTCCAGTTCCTGTTTTAGGGTCATAGATGTCCACTTCTATGTGTAAGCGACATAATAGTGAAAACGTTATAAGGCGACCATGACTGTTATTTGTGGCTATTGTACTGTCTGATAGCAATTGCATATATAAGCCGGCCGGTTGGCCGAGCGGTAAGCAGCTATAGGCCATTGCTTCGAAGGTCCCGAGTTCGAGTTCCGGCAGGGGCATGGATGTGGATTTTAACAGCTAAAGGCGAATCGTGGCGGGCCGAAGCCCAAAGTTACTAGTACCAAAAGCAATTGTATATGGTATTACTGACCTTATGTTTGACTGCGATAACATCATGAGACTGCCCTTACTACGTTATAAATTGGATGGTAATCTGTTGCGGCCTGGTAGTAGATGAAATATTTGCTCACTACATAAGTAGTATGGGTTGTGCAAGCATCAGACCACTGCATAAGTACGGTTGGCCCCTGGTCCCTGTTATAGAGGCATACATGATTGTGTAAGCGATATGGTAATTGTGATGTTAAGAGACGAACTTTGACCACTTACTTCAGGTTATTGTATTTGTACAGTTTGATAGGAATTCTATGTGCTAACATTGACCGTATGTATGATGGTGATAACATTATCAAACAGCCGTAGCTCAATTATGATGTGGATGTGATATCCTCAGGCAACATCAGCCCAGTTAGCTTTAGTTGTATATGGTTTTAACATATAACTGAATTTAATGAAATGTTTCAATGTTATTGTCTTTTAATTCGCAGTGAGGTACAGGATATTGTTAAGTTAATGTAACTTCCCCTTAGAGTTTAATATTGATTCATATTCTACACAAAATGTAATATAATAATTGCAATTTAGTAAATATATAAGAGGAAAAGTGAGAATTTATTTTGTTTGCATCAATTTTTTTTAGAAATGGAATACAGTGTGTTGAAAACACATTTATTACAATATGACTGAATCTGTAGAATAAAAGTGATGAGATTAATCTTTAGGTTAAGTGGTAATGCTTGCCGTCTTGTAATCAACTAATCTGGGATTTCATTTTTGAGGAATATAATTGCTTCAGAGCCAACATTACACTTTAGATTGTATTTGACATTATTAATATTAAATTAATATCAATTCTATACTAGTACAGTGATTTTAGAATATATTATGCCTTCTTCATTGATATGAACATAGGATAAAGAATTATTATAACAGGATGTATTGCACATTTTACTATTAGTTTAACAGTTCTGTAAGCAGGTCTCTTTACCACGTCTCTTTTCTTAGCCTATTAAGAACTTTGACTCATTTTGAATGATACAGTAGATGGAATGAAGACATTTTGATGAAGCTCGGATCCTGAGATATTTGTTTACCAGAAAGTCTACACACTATAAACCAGGAGCTATTTAAGTACCCTCACACAACAGCGTTGAATTACTAACTCACATATCCTAAATTCAATTCTCATTATGTGAAGTTCCCTGAGAATATTATTATAGTTCCCTGAGAATATGAAAATAGTACCACTGATTTTCCTTGCTCAGAGATCTGCTTGACAGAATCGACCTGTTAGAACTCTCACATGATTATGATGATTATTTTTATGACAGGAAAAGTAAGAATGTATCTGAACTTGTTCGAGAAAAACCTGACATTGAAGAAACATATATAGAATGGGACCTTTTGTTTTTCATATGCTTTACGTAGTAGCGCCATATTCCGAACTTATTCTTAATTTTTGTAGTAAATGCTTTTGCATTTTTCGTTTAAAAATAAACGGACTTGGGATATGGCGTTAAAGTTGACTAATGCATGTGATAAATATTTTCGTCATGTATCTTTACCCTGTAAGAAACCACCCTTGATGTGGGTGTTAAAGATAAACGAATGTTACATTGGGCTGAAAATACATAATAGTACATACAAATATATGGATTTTAAACTGGCATGGTTTCACTTTGTTTTTTGTCTTCTGAGTAGGAAGAGAGCAAAGAACATAGGTAAGCTACCTTTCATTTGTACATAAGTTATATATATATATATATATATATATATATATTGTCTCCAATGTGTGCAACGATATGTCATTTGGCAGTATATGCACAAGAATATGGTGGGAGATAAAGTTGAAGAAGATGCATGAGACAAATGAAAATGCGTGAAAAGATGCGCGTATGAATTTAATGAGGATGTTTGAGGGAAAGGATGGTAGTGTGGTGACAGTAAGTCACTTAGTTTTAGTCATGGCATCCTTTGAAGACATTAACGATCATGCAGCAGAGAAAGTCGATGCCGATTCGGGTGTTCTGAAAACCAATTGTTCCAACGTGTTTGTGTACAAACCGCTGGATCGACAATTTGACTTGTTATTGCCGATTGGAATGCTTAAGATGATTTCATTTACTAGAGCTGTTTTAAAATAAATATAGTTCGCGGGATCATGCCTGCATGGGTATTAATAGTTTTTATTTCGAAACCACTTGTATGAAAGCAATGATCACTTAATAACTATGTAGAGGCAATTTTTAGGAATCCAGAAACACAACAGACGTTGATTGCTATGTACGTGGAATCTGATCTTGCATGCAGGATCCTTGCTAAAAGTCTGGATTAGGCATTACAGCATTTGGTTGAAACTTATCTGTGAGAGTTCACAGAAGCTTTGCTGGACAAACAGCACAACAACTCGAAATATCACTAGGAACTTTATATATATTGGAACTTTGTATTTTAGTTGAATCAAAGTTAGAAGAACTGTATTTACTCGAACAGTGTATATTACTGGATATGTATTTACTTCAGCTCTATATGTAGTGGAACTATATATTTAGCCCAAGTGTTTATCTAGTTGAATTGTAAAGATGTCTTCATATACATCATGCATTGATGATGTGTATATTATGTGCACATTATGTTACAAACTTTTAAAGCATTTTTGAATGGCAATTAAATTTTATGGAGTGGATATAATTTAAAGACTACACACGAGCGTATGTAGGTGTGGAGTAGAGAAACAGTAATTTTAAACATTTAGAGATCCATGTGAATCACCCGAAAATGCTGAATAGATACTATGAACTGTTTTTGTGTCAAGGACATGTGAAAATTATGAAAAATACATTCTTTAAGAAGAGCAAAATCTTTGTGAAAGACAGTAAATTTATTGGTCAGTTTATACCAGCAATCACTGGAAAACAGTACTATGTATCCTTTAGTGTTGATTGGATTACACGTGGAACACAGTACATCATTGATATTCAAGGATTAAAATCTCCCTGCACGTATTCCTAATGCGGGAATTTCGTTTTGCATGCGATGTGACAACTACATTTCACTGTACAAATAAACTACAATTGGATCTTACTTAATTACCTTTATCATATTAAAAACATGCTGAATTGCGCACTAAGAACTTTCATGGCCTAGCATGGAACTCATCCAATGAGTATACAGTAACTCACATTCGTCGTATTTGTGCGAATTAGACGTTGAGTTTTACTTCAAAGACTTGGAAAAAGTTGAATGGATTCGAAAATTGTTTCAATTGCAAAATGTAAAATACGT
>JAGDQP010068717.1:0-10982 GCA_022664845.1 Lepisma saccharinum
AGAAGCGACCAGAAAATTCACAATAAATTTTCACTATATGTGTTTCTACAATGATAACTCAATTTTTGTTAAGAAATTTTTAATATTATTCTAATACACGGTTTTAGTACCCACAGCGTATCCGAGAACCCAACACAAGTACCCTGCATTTTCTTATATTATAGTTCATATAATGTGATAGGATTCATGGTTAGTTTTGGAGTGAGTTACCGTCTTATTACCCTATACCCCATTCCTTACCATCGTGTCAAAAGTTTACGACGCCACTTCTCGGTAACTGTTTAATTTATCAACTTCAAATTTTCACTTAATGTAACGTTGTATGGTATTGTACATTTTGTTTATAAACGAATCGGGCCATATACGATAGCTAATAGTGCGGGTACCCCACAGTACACCAGAACCCCTCGCAGGGTCATTTGGAATTTCCTACGAATGATGGTTTAAAACAACACGATCATATCCATGCATAGTTTTGGAGTAGCTTATCGTTTTATTACCGTGCCCCGTGCCTTGTTACCATGGGGTAAAAACATTTACCACGTCATACCGCGAGAACCATTCAATGTAGCTACTTAGAAATATCACTTAATGTAACCTTGTATTGTACTGTATATTCTGTTCATATACCCATCTGACAAAGTCTGATAATTGATATTATGGATACCCCAGTGTAGCCCAGAACCCCGCATAAGTGCCCAGTGAAATTACCGTGAGCAATACTTTAATTTCTTATATTGGCAGCTGTAAGTATTTTTCACATTACTCAGAAACCCGCTGAAAACACCGTAATCATTGCTACGTTTATAATGTTGGTACATTAAGTAGTTTTTAGATTCCTTTCCGTTTTGTACCGAAGCCCCACAATTTCATTTTTCGTGGGGTCGCAATAGTTTTTCAGGTGAATCTCGATAACCACTTGAAATATCGTGTTGGGGTTTTCACTTAACGTCTCAGTTGAAGTCTCTCTTTGATTTGTGCTTGATAAATGTGATGTAAATGTATAAATGCGAACAGCACGTACCTCTTGATACCCCAGAACTCCAAACATATTACTTTATAGAATTCACTGTGAATGACAGTTTAAAACTATATAAATATTGCCATGGTTAGTTTTGGAGTAGCTCATCGTCTTATTGTCGTACCCCATACCTTGTTATTATGAGGTTAAATATGTTTGCCGCGTTATATCTTGGTAACTGTTTAACTTATCTACTTTGAATTTTCACTTAATGCAATGTTGAATGACTGTACTGTCCAAAAGAATCGAACGAACTTCGATAGCCGATATTGTGAGTATCCTATCCCACAGTATTCCAGTACCCTATATAGGAACCCGCTGGAATCACAGTGAGGAATGGTTTATATTATTATATTCAGATTTGTAAGTAGTTTTTAGATTCCTTCCCGTTTTCTAAAGAAACCCCAAATGTTCTTTTTACGTGGGCTCGCAATAGTTATTCAGGCGTATCTTGATAACCACTTTAAATATCGTATTCGGTTTTTCACTGAACATCTCAGTTGAAGCCTCTCTTTAATTACTGCTAAAAAAAAGTTGTGCTGTATGCAGAAATGAGAAGAGCCCCTTGGTACCCCAGAACACCACATATTGACCCTTCGAGTTTTGACAAAATTTTTGTTTGGGATACGTAATTATGCAAGGTTATTAATTTTTCCAGTTTTTCTGCTCCTTACATAAAATACCCAAGAGTCAAAATCCAACCAAATTATGTGCGATAATTGACGGAATTAAATTAGAATTCCAACTTTCGAGATGTACGATTTCCGGAATTTTGAAGAATCGCAATTCCGGATGTCATCGGACATCATCACCAACTGATGAAAAACAACGGTTCATATGAACCGTTGATTTGTAAATTTGCCATCATGCATCTCAAAGTAGATCTCTTCTGAACTTCAGTAAACACTTCCTGGATAAGCTATTAGGGTTTTTCGAAATTTCTGAACCTAAATTACAATTTCTGTGATTCCGAAGTGAAGGAATTTCAAAAAGTCGGAATTCCGTGAACCTATTGTTTTTGTTTTTAAATTGCAAAACAGTGTAAATATATAGTATGTGTCGTGCAACGTAAATCTGTGATAATTTAAATTTTCATATAAAATGCTACCTTTTCCTCATAGTGATATATATTTGATCAGTAATAGGTAGGCATGTAGGCTCAAACCCCACGGCCGACCATCCAACGGTTTTCCTTGGTTTTCATCAGTTTTGTCAGGCAAATGTCGCGATCGCACCTTACGCAAGGTCTTGCTCCTACCTTCCCCATCCTCTGGACTAAAGATCCCTGCCTGAGCCAAAAGTACCTAAACGCCATAAAAAAATCAACTCAACGAATATATTGTTATTAACCGTTATTATAAAAGAGATAACAGTGGCGGATCCAGGATTTTCGTGAGCACCGGGCAGAGTGTGATTTAAAAAAAAATATATAAATTTATCTTATTTGTCCTCATATTGCTAAGTTTTATCATGGAATAAAACACTAGCATCTCACAAAATTAAGCTTATTCGGAAGGGAAGAGACCATTGGGAAGACTGAGACGTCGTTGGAAGGACGATATTAGAAGGGATCTTCGAAAAGTAGGTGGTTGTGATGAAAACTGGCTTGATCTGCCCTGGAAAGAACCCTATGGCGAAAATTTGTTGCTGCGGCGATGAACTTGTAAGGTCCGTAAACCATAAAATAAATAAATAAGTAAATAAAAGAAATTAGATTTATTCGGAAAAAAATCGAATCTTAGAAAATGTGTTGAAATAATGCTGTAAATAATTAAGCATTTTGCCTCGAGGGGGCGCGCGGCACCTCTCTGGGTCTGTCACTGAAAGAGAGCTTAAAATACATATATTTTCCCTATGGCCTTGAAAGATATTTAATTACACAATTATTGTCAGATTCGTTTTGTTGCAAAGCTAGTTACATTAATCAGCGAGCGAGCCCCCTCCCACTACTTTGGTCTTTATCGGTACAAATTTAGCATTGGTATCCGACTGTTAAAGAGGACCCGTACCTTCGGTACGAGCGTGTGTGTGAGTTTTCATATTTTTAAAGATATAGGACAAATGACAAGCAACAATGACATTTTGAAAAGCGGCCCCAATAATACTTGTGAATATGCATGAAATGAATTAATTGAAAATTATTTTAGCTGAGTAATTAGAACACCCGTAACTTTGTAGGCGTATGACGTCATCAACTGAATTTGTTTTAAGGCCTTTAGGAAAATATGGCCCAGCGCGATGACGTCATCAAATTATGCAAAATTTCAGATAGTTCATTTGATACACAGTCCCAAGTATTATTGGGACCGCTCTATAAAACGTTATTGTTGATTGTCATTTGTCCAATATCTTTAAATACAGGGTGTGCCAGAATTCTTTCCCTGCTTACAAATATTCATAAGGCATAAAATATGACACATAGACAAATACTTTGTATCTTGAATTGCATGTAACATATTCAAGTTTTTGTGTACATACGTACTTACTGTTATTTTGTTTGTTACAGGGCCCAGTGACGTAACAACAGCGGAATCGGACACCATTTGCAGAAACATGTACTCAAACCAGAAGAGAGCCCAATGTTCCCTCTGGTGTCACGAGACACATTCACCAAAACCAGTCCAGAGACAATTCCAGACGGCATACCATAGACATCCATCAGATGTGAAAAGCATCAAGATGTGGTATGCTAAGTTTAAGGAAACAGACAGCGTCAGTGATCTCCCCAGAACAGTCAGGCCTGGACCTAGTGCGCAGACAATTCAGACAGTGGGAGACGCCTTCGTGAAAAGTCCCAAGAAGTCAGTACGCAGAGGCTCACGCGAGTTGCAGATTCCTAAGACATCAGTGCACCGCATTCTACATAAACATTGCCTGGATATCCTTCGGGCAACGAAAGGATCACACGTAGAAATTTATTAATTGTGTACAAAAAAACTTGAATATGTTACATGCAATTCAAGATACAAAGTATTTGTCTATGTGTCATATTTTATGCCTTATGAATCTTCGTAATGAGGGAAAGAATTCTGGGACACCCTGTATATGAAAACTCACACATGCTCACACCGTAGGTACCGAGTCCTCTTAAGAACACAGCATGTTAAGCGCACGGTCAGTGCACACTTCTATATGTGTGAATAATATCACAGCACTGTAGGCGCACAGTAGGAGCACGGTCGGTGCAGTCCTAAGTGTGTGAATCAGCCTTTATTTTTTCAGAGTGTATGTTCCATGTATACCGCGTAACACGGAAACGCACGTTCCTATTATCTCTTAACAAGGAGCAGTGGCAAAAATCTTCAACTGTAGTTGATATAAAACGTAATAACATAAAACTCGCTTTGTCATTGCAGGTGTTAAATCTGTTGAGCATAATCTTATTTATAACAAGTACAAAAGACACAATCTATGCTATTCTACTCAACTCGTTATCTGATGACGTCAGTCTGTTGCTAAAATTAGTAAGGGAAAATCACAATAGTGTAACAAGTATTATTACTAATTTGCACCAGATGGTATAGTGGCCTACCTTATTGCGGTATTGTTTACTGTAATATCATTTTCCTTAAAATCATTTTCCTATATTTGTCATAGTTTTGAAACGTCATATCTCCCCACCTAATAAATATATTTGTAGTAAAAGCCACGTACACACAAGCAAAAGGCACAAAATTCACCTCCCAGTTATTGGCGTACAGTAGTTGTCAGTGCTGTTACCGATACCTTCCCACAACTTCCAAAAATTCAATTTTTTTTCTACGACTTTCGGCTTTCCTCGTCTTCTTCTACAGATTGAGAACGATGAGCATGAATGTTATCTCCTCGGAACTGCGTTCCATAAGCTTTTCAATGACATATCATTCATGATACTACGTAAAATAATTAGGAAAGGTTACTAGGGCCGCGCACGTTAATGTGATCTTTCTCCCTTCAAGTCCCGAATTGGACCTCGGTGACTTACTTGGTAAACTCACCTCTGGTACTAGGGGTCGTAGGATCGATCTCTGCTTATAGCGGATACGCATTATTTTGGGGATATTTTTTGAAGAATTAAGATCTCTTAAAAGCTTATTACATGTATAAAGATTTTAAATTGATGTAAAAAGAAGCGAAATTGTCCGTCAATGATCAATTATAAAGAATATATTCATTTTTCCTTTAAGAACGCTAGAGGGAACCAACCTCCATGATTGGAAATTAGTGATACAAGAGTAATTAAAAGGAAGAATTACGTTGATAGTTTTTGCCTACTAACAGAAGATAATGTTCTGTTATGGACCACAATTAGAACTTTTGAATTTGGTTGGAATAGATGAAGATATTATGTTTAGAATTTCGCCATATGCTTCAAGTTTTTGTGCTTGTTATATAGTACTGTGAGAGAATGCAACTGACGTAAAGAGTGGTCATATCTCGCTCTAGTAGTACTTTTTGACATGTCGAGGATCATGTACAAAGTTAATTTCTCTTGTTACCCCTCAGCTTTACAAACAATGAATATTTTGGGTATAAGGTGATCATTGCCTAATAAGGAAGAAAGGACATTTTCACCAGAAATTGGTTGTTATTCTAAGACTGATCTTAAAATTAACTTTTGCTAAAATATTAATATTGAGATATTACCTTATATTCTTATTAGAGGCATACGTTTAAGGTCCGATATAATCAGATATAAACATTTTTAAAGTTAGTGAATCACGCGTTATGGTGATATAAACTTAATTGAGATTGCATTCGACGTTAAATAAGTTGGAGAACTTTATGCAAGTGTTTTATACGAACATAGAGCGAGAAATGTATATGTTATTCAGCGATTACAAACAGTATTTACTTAATCTTATGCTAAATATTAGTTTCAAGTAGGAGAACTGATAAATACGTATATCCCACTCATAGATGGTTCTTCAAATAACAAATCATAATATCCCTTGATGCATGTTAGTTAAAGAATTATATATAACACACAGGAAAAAGCCCAACTCCGTAAATTAAGCACATTACACAGGGTAAAACCCAACTCTGTAAATTAAGCACATTACACAGGGAAAAGCCCAACTCTGTAAATTAAGCACATTACACAGGGAAAAGCCAAACTGGATTAAAGTAAGTGATATTCAAGAAAAATAATGCATATATAAAGAATTCATACAGAGATAAATCCATCATAAATATTTCCATCGTGTGTGAAACTCGTACGATATCACTCTGAGTTTACGTGTAGTGTTGAATAAACCAAAGAGTACTACAGTTAAGATAATTTTATATATATGGACCATTCATCATATATCTTTTCTTTGCGTTTTTGTTAAACTAAAGATACTTTATATTCTTTTAATAATAATTCGTTCAATTCAGACTTATTATTAAGAGCAATACAGTGTTGTTGGAAGAATGTATTACTCTCATCTTGTTCTGGAATAAAAGTGAATGTTTGGATTCTAGTAGAATCCTCCCAGATGAAGTGTTCTTTATCTTGCCTTGTCCTCACAATAATTGCGTATGAATCAAGTTGATTCTAAAATAAACTTTAGGATCTTGTTGTAAAGGAAGTCTCTCCGTGATTCCAGAATCTTTTACTAAGGTGTAGGAACTTGTGTCTGCGAGGGACTCCAGCCTCTCTTTCAGCCCCTAGATTGCTAAGGAACCTTGATACAAGCGAACCCTCTGCGCCACATGCTCATGCCATGTGAGTTTTGAAGTAGACAAACACCGTGCGTGGGTTTTCTCGAGGCTCTCCTGTTTTCTCCTGCTTTCTTCATTCCACCAATGCATCCCATCATCATTCATCCGGTCTGAGCCTAAGTCGCTTAAAGGCCTTAAAACTAAATTCAAATTCAAGTCCCTAGGGAATAGTGTTCCACAAGTTCTATCGAATATCCATTTTTATCTATCTTGTATTGTAGGTATATCGATATTTGTGGTTGTTGGATATGTTTATCGTTTAAGGTATTCCGCTGGAGCTGCTTTTGGGCATAGGTTTACTATTTAATGAATATTTTCTCCATTCAATTTGAATTGAATTCATTTTATGGTTTTAGGCGTCTTTGACTCTTGCCGGGAAAGGGTGTTTGAAAGGCTGTGAAAAAATAGGGCCTAGTTTTGAAGGCATAATCCCAGCATTTGCCTGGTGTGACTGAGGAAATACTCTGGAAAATCCTCAGCTAGTCTGCTGGTCCTGGTCGCAAACGCGAGACCTCTTGAATGCTAAGTTAACGAGAGCTGAAACAGGTTACCGGGTCAAGTTTTGGACCGGGTCTGTGCTTCGGACCCGGTCTGACCCGGAGACTCGATTTCGAACCGGCGAGCAAAGCGGAGTTTCAAACTATTTTCTTGAGTTTCAACAATGTTTCTTTGAGGGGTTACCAGGACCCTCGGAATGCCAAAAATAAGATGTTGACAATTCAAAGTTAATTATATTTCCGAGACCGGGTCAATCGGGTGAAGTTTTGGACTGGGTCACCGGAAGTCAGGTCACTGTCTTGTTTGTATTGATACTTGTTTTTGGAAATGCGAAAGAGTATGTGAAAATCGTGAATGAATAAATAAATAAAGAGTTAGCAGTACTAGTATATCCTTGTTGTTTCAAAATAAATGCATTTTATCTAGGTTTTTGGCAACATGCATTAGTGCAAGATTTTTATCTAAAGTTTTAAAGTATCTTTGAAAATAGTTATAATTCAGGAAATAGATACCTAAGAAAATATTATCATTGTTAGATATTCAAGACTAAATAAAATACTCACGATTTTCTAAAATCATTTTCACGCAAGAAATTTATACATCTTTATTCAACAAATTCTACAGTCCCTAAATATTGATAACATGGAAATTACGGAAGAGATTTTACCATATTAAATCATTATGACTTTGTGGGTGAAACTTTGGAAGAGATTTACCGTATTAAATATCTATTTGCGATATGGTTTAAAGTGTACATTAATTTGTGATATGAAATCTGAGGTTACAGAGATGAACTGTTTGATGCTAATAAAGAATGTCTGAGGATACTAAATGGCACTTTTGTTTTAGTAAGCATATATTCTGTTAAATTTGAATGCACAGTAAATTTTAAAGGAAGCATTGTTGCAAAGAGGCTACCTTCCAAATCCAATCTAACATAATAGCAAGGAATTAAATTCTAAGCCGATCGGTGGGAGGACTCTAATCCAAATCTGGTTTGTAACAAGTGCATCCTATCCTAGTCATTCATTCGTAATTGACCAAATATAGTGGAATCTCGCAATATCAAACCTGAAGGGGAACGAGAAAACTTCGAATTATCGAGGATCTCGATATACCGAGGTTCGATTTATCAAGGTGATTTCTGACTGACTGCGATATATAGAGGTTCACAAGAAGAAAAACTAAGTTTCTGACACGCGCACTTTTCTGTCAAACTGGACTCGGACGAACTGATGACAACTAGGGGGAGGGGGTGCATGCAATAACAACTGTAAACAATGGTGGGGGTTACAGATTGCAACATGGACGATTGTCGTTCAAAGAACGAACTAAGTTTCGTGTAAATATAGAACAGTATTATAGATTTTATCAAAAGAACTTCGATATATAGAAGTGCGGTACCAAGCTAAGCAAGTATGAAAATTCGAAATATCGAGGTTTTCCTGACCAGTCCTTCGATATATAGAGGTAAAAAAACATATGGGAGTGATATCAGGTTCAAAGGGAATGGAAGAACTTCGATTTATCAAGGAATTCGATATATCGAGGTTCCACTGTATTACCGTATAATTGTCGACGGACGTATTGTTTGCATAGTGATATAGAAACACAAAATCCATGGCGTGAGATGAAAGTGGTGGGTGGGCTCAGCTCACCCTGAATTTAATCCTTGATAATAGCAACTTGTGATGCATTGACGGGACGTATCAAGTTGTGATAGGTCGAGAATTTAATAATGCAATGTGCAAACCTAAAAAATATTTTCAAAAATGAAGGTAGAAAACGAATTGTGGGAAGTTACACCGAGTAAATAAATTAACGGACTGACATGGCAACTACTTTCTTCCATACCTCAGTACCATTTTGAGCTATATTTAGCGCTTTCTCTTCATATTCATTCGTTTTTACTCACATTTAGTCATATCCCTTTCTCTCCGTATCCTTGATTGGCTCTGAAATGAGTTATTTTCGCTAACAAACAGCATTGTTCTCATTGTTGAATGCGAAACATTTAACTCTTTTTCTCTAGTAGATAACAAGGACTAAATTGTCTATTCTTCTACAATGCTCTGTTATTTCTTTTCTTTGACGAAAAACTGTTACTCATAAATTGATGTCATTTGATGAGGCAAAACAACTTCCCTTTAGCTTAGATATTTAATCCTAATGGTGTTGTTTGTGCAACGTAGAATGTCAGCGGGTCTCGCTAGGGAGCTCATCATGTCTTAGTGGACGGCAGTAAAAGGATCAATTTTTGTTATTTCACATAGAAGAATGCATCAACAATCTGGGAGCCGACTGCAGCCCACGCATGGCTTGAAGAGGCATGAACTACATATGGGGAAATAGTGTTCCACTGACACAGACTTATATATACAATTATTTGTAGGTCACTTTTTGATAAAACCTGTTTGTCCTATTCATCAAGCAGCATTGCAAATTAATTTATGTTTTATCAATTTGCAAGTAGTGTCTTCGTGAAACCCAAGAAGTCCATCAATTATTGTAAATTGTTAGTTCCGTTAAACGCATGTCAAATTGGTATAAAATGTATTATTATTAATCATTTATTTGCCCGAAAATTTCAGACACTACGATTGAACTATTTTCGTTGAATGGTATTGAATTCATTTATAGCATCTTTGAATCAGGTCAGTATAGAGGAGGGTAAAGAATATGGTAGGTAGCGTCCAGGGTGTTAAGATGTCATCACAACATTCGTCTAGTAAAACTGAAGGAAACCCTGGGAAAACCTCATTCAGTATATTTGGCCGTGGTGTTCGAACCGTCGTGCCTACCCATTGCTGACTGAAAGTTCACAACGTTACCGCCTGGACCACGAGGCTTCGGTATTACTTTCTCTGAAATTCATTAACAAAATCATCATTATCATCATAACAGTCCATCAAGAGGAACTATCTCCATTCATCCAAATCTTGCCCTTTCCTTGCGGTCTTACAAGGGACAATAGGTAAATGATGTGCCTATATTGTTCCCGAATGTTTATGCTTTCTGAAAGCCCTTGTCACTCTGAGTCAAATAGTAAATAGAACTATAGGGAACCTTCCATCCATTTAGGAACTAGGGATCAATAAAGCTCAATTTGTTATAAAAACTCCTGTTTTCAAGAGTGACTTCTCATACTAAACGGAGAATCCTTAACTCTTAATCACACGCGCCGGGGTGTTTTTCACTCCAGCCTGAATAAAAATATTGGCTATTCTTTTCCTAGGCGATGACTGGCTACCCTGGTTGCAGTACCTTCCTATTTATTTATTTTTTATTTATTTATTAGCAGTTAGCACTGATACAGCAAAGCCATTTTGCACCGTTCTTGTAACAAACGATAACAACAACAATAAAAATATTATAACAACAAAAGACTTATGCAATAGGAAATAATATCAAGTTTTTTTCATTCATTCAGATTCATATAACAAGCCTTTAGAAATCTACTTTTACTTAGGAAGAAATCTGGTGGCAAAGAAAAGGTTTCAATTTCACTTTATTGAAAGCAAAGTTTGTCAGTTTCGTAGCACCTACGGTTCGAGTGCATACGTCATCCGGAATTGTACTGGGGTGATTTACACCCCACACGTCTATTTGTTTAACATTTGTGTAGTATTTTTTATTGTCACCACATGCTTATTATGCTATTGTATTAAGATACTATATTTTAGTTGTAAAGTGTCCATATCTTTTTAAGTTAGAATTTAATAAGTTTTCAATCACACTTTTACCATTATAGGCGAAAAAGCAAAATATGTGTTGGTTT
>JAGDQP010068718.1:0-10982 GCA_022664845.1 Lepisma saccharinum
AAAATCTTGCGTTTGAAATCACATTAGGATATATAGGTAAAATATGATGAGTTGTTCAAAATTTTTGTTTGTTGCTTTTTTCTTTTGTTAATTTTTAATGGTTGTTTCATGGTGCAGCCGTGATGTTTAGGTTATAATTTTTGATTCGATAATTTGTCTTATTCTTTAGTTTTCTTGAGTGTGTGAATTGTTATTTTGATAATTATGGCTATAGAAAAAGTCTTGTTTTCTTCTTTTTATAATGTTAGTTTTGTTGGGTTAGTTTTAGTGTTGTTGTTTTTCCTTTGTCTGAGTTTTATTTCTTCTAATTTTTTCATATTTTATATGTTTTTTGAGGGGTCTTTAATTCCTACTTTGTTTTTGATTTTTGGGTGGGGGTACCAACCTGAACGGATGCAGGCGGGGCTTTATTTACTATTATATACTTTATTTGCTTCTTTACCCTTACTTGTTGGTATTATTTATTTAGAGGGAATTCGCAGTAGTTTTGTATTTTATAATCTATGGTTCGTTAATTTTAATATCTGTTTATTGTATTGTATATGATATTGTGCAATAGTTTTGGCTTTTTTAATTAAAATGCCTATATTTTTGGTTCATTTACCTAAGGTAAATGGTGGTTACCTAAGGCACATGTAGAGGCGCCTGTTAGTGGTTCTATAGTTCTTGCTGGGGTCTTTCTAAAATTGGGAGGGTATGATTTGTTGCGTGTTTTTCCTTATTTAGAGGTGATTGCCATTAGGGTAAATTTACTCTGGTTTGGAGTTAGAGTTGTAGGAATTTGGATTGTTAGTTTAGTTTGTTTACGTCAGGTGGATGTTAAATCTTTAATTGCTTATTCTTCCGTTACTCATATAGGATTGGTATTGATGGGTATTATAACTATAGGTATTTGAGGATTTAAGGGTGCTTTAATTTTAATGGTTGGCCATGGGCTATGTTCTTCTGGTTTATTTTGTTTGGATAATGTTTCTTACGACCGTTTAAGTAGTCGAAGTTTCCTTATCAATAAGGGTATAATGTCTTTCATACATAGTATGACTTTTTGATGATTTTTACTTAGTATTGCTAATATAGTCACTCCACCTAGTTTAAATTTATTAGGGGAAATTAGTTTATTAAATAGTGTTATTGGGTGATCTTTTTTAAGTATAGCTGGAGTGGGCTTAATGTCATTTTTTAGAGCTGCTTATACTTTATATTTATATTCTTACACTCAACATGGTAAGTATTATTCTGGTTTGTATTCTTGTTGGGGGGGGGGGGGCAGCGTTCTTGAATATTATCTTCTGTTTCTTCATTGATTTCCTCTAAATCTTTTAATTCTTTTTGTTGGACCAAGTTTTTTATGGTTTTAAATTTAATTTATTGACGTTACTTAGGTAGTTTAGTTAAAATTTTGGTTTGTGGCGCTAAGGAAAGTTTATAAGTGATTCCTTGGTTGTGATATGGGCGTATCCTATTTGTGTTATTTCTTTTGTATTTCTTTTTATTTTTAGTTTGTCTCTTTTTATCTGAGGTATTAATTTAATAAATTTTGATATTAGTTGTTTATTGAATGAGAAGTTATTAGAGTTAATAGAAGTTCTATTGTTATAACTATTTTGTTGGATTGGATGTCTGTAATTTTTATGAGATTTGTGCTATGTGTTTCTAGTATAGTTATTTATTATAGAGGGCAGTATATATCCAGTGATTTTTATACTAACCGCTTTATTTTTTAGTACTTATGTTTGTTTTATCAATGATGTTATTAATTATTTCTCCTAATATTATTAGTATTCTATTAGGCTAAGACGGGCTTGGTTTAGTGTCTTATTGTTTAGTAATTTATTACCAAAATGTGCGGTCTTATAATGCTGGCATATTAACCGCCTTGTCTAACCTGGTTGGGGATGTCTGTATTTTACTTGCTATTGCTTGAATAATAAATTATGGCAGTTGAAATTATATTTTTTATTTAGGTGGCCCGCATCGCGGGGGCGAAATAGCAATTATTATTACTTTTGTTGTTCTGGCGGGGATAACAAAAAGAGCTCAGATTCCTTTTTCGGCGTGATTGCCAGCAGCGATGGCTGCCCCCACTCCGGCTTCTGCTTTGGTTCATTCTTCTACTTTGGTCACTGCTGGGGTTTATTTGTTAATTCGTTTTAGTGATGTTAAAAACTGGTAGTTTTATGGGGCGGGTATTATTGCTTCTTTCTGGTTTAACAATATTTATGGCAGGCGCTAATTATGAATACGATTTAAGGAAAATTATTGCTTTATCAACTTTGAGCCAATTAGGGTTAATAATAATAATTTTATCAATGGGGTTTTCTATGTTAGATTTTTTCATCTATTAACACACGCTCTTTTTAGGACTTCATTGTTTTTATGTGCAGGGGCTATCAACCACGGGGTAGGGGGCACTCAGGATATGCGGTGAATGGGTGGTCTTGTGTGCCAAATGCCATTGACTTTGTCCTGTTTAAACACAGCTAATTTAACTCTTTCTGGAGTTCCTTTTTTAGCTGGGTTTTACTCTAAGGATTTAATTTTAGAAATTGGAACAATAGCATGAATTGTTTTAATTAGATTTCTTTTATAATTTTTTTCAACGGGATTAACTGTGTGCTATTCTGTTCGTTTAAGATATTATTTGACTGGAATGGGATTTGCTGGTAGCAGCTGTCACGAAACAGGGGATAATTCTAATTTAATTATAGTTCGAGGAATGCTAGATCTTACTGGGGTCTCCATTTTAGGTGGGGCTAGTATGAGATGGTTATTATTTTCTTGTCCATCTGTGGTAGTGTTACCTTTGCCTCTTAAAATAGAGCTTTAATTGTTAGTGGTATTGGGACTTGAGTTGGGGTTTTATTAGGAGACTCTCGCATAGGTAAAAATCAAGTAGTGTTTGGTAGGGCTTATTTTTTTATGAGCATAGTAGGTTCTATATGGTTTTTACCTTATTTATCTACTAATTGCTGTATTAGGTTACCTCTTTACGCTGGGGGGAGGGGACGTATAATAAAGTTGTTGACCAGGGGTGGAGAGAGTTATTAGGGGCGTAAGGGGCCTATAATTTTATAAGGAATGGTTCTGTCCTAGTTACTAAGGTGCATTTTAATGAATTTAGATTACATTTGTTTGTTTTTTTCATTTATTTTAATTACGTTTTTAACTGTTATTATTTTTATTGTTTATTTGAATAGTTTATATTTAAAGCATAGCATTGAAGATGCTAAAAAGAGTAATTAACTCTTCAAATGTGCTACTTCCTAAGAAAATTTTCTCATTTTTTCCTTGAAAAAGTAGTGTAAATTATTATACTGAAGGGATTAACAAATGTTTAATTAAAGTGGTAATAACGGGGTTTAACCGCTAAAGATAAAAGTAAGCAGCTTTTTCTTGTTTAATTAACTACTTACCTCCTTAGTGGGGGTTATTTATGTTTCCCATTTTTGTTATTAACAGTAACATGCCTTTGATTTGGCTTCCGACTAATAAACAAGGGTGGAACGATCACCTTAAAATCAGGTCGAAACTGAGTGCTAGTATTGCTTCTTGTTGTTAAGTAAGATAAGTTGATAGACAACACCTTTTGGCTGCAAACCAAATATTATGATTAACTATTATCCTATGAAGGCCATTCGAGTGATCCTTGATTTCATTCATGATACAGGCTAATAAGTAAGTTTAAGAGAAAAATTATTGTTACGATGGTTCATGATATGATTCTAGAGGTAGTTAGTGTGATCGCGGAGGGAAGAAGTAATACAATTTCTACGTCAAAGATAAGGAAAATTACTGCAATAAGAAAGAAGCGAATTGAAAATGGAGTCCGGGGGGATGATTTATGGTCAAAACCACATTCAAACGGTGATCTCTTTTCTCGGTCAAAAATTTTGTTTTTTACATAATAAGGAGGCTAAAAATATTATAGCGGCTGTGATTGTTGTTGTGATTAGAGTGACAGTTAGAATCGTGTATATTATCTATTTAATTTTATATGAATTTTTTAATTGGAACTCAAATGTATTGTTTATACTAAATAGATAATTATCCTCCTCATCAATAAACTGAAATGTACAGAAATAGTCATACTACGTCTACAAAATGTCAGTATCATGCTGCTGCTTCAAACCCGAAATGGTGGTTTGGAGAAAAGTGATATATTATGTGACGCAATAAGCATACTACTAAAAATGATGAGCCGATGATTACATGAAGTCCGTGGATTCCTGTTGCTATGAAAAAGGTAGATCCGTAGGCGGCGTCTGAAATTGTGAATGGTGCTTCATAGTATTCAAAGGCTTGAAGGGCTATAAAGTATACCCCCAGAAGTACACTTAAAATTAAGGCTTGGGTAGTTTGTGTATGATGTGCTTCTATTAGTCTATGATGGGCTCAGGTTACTGTAACTCCTGAGGCCAATAAGATAGCAGTACTGAGAAGGAGAATTTGTATTGGATTAAAGGGTTGAATTCCTATTGGTGGTCATGTTGCTCCGATTTCTACTGCTGGGGAGAGTCTTCTATGGAAAAAGGCTCAGAAGAATGAAATAAAAAAATACTTCGGACAGAATGAATAGGATTATTTCTCATCGAAGTCCAGTTGTGACTTGAGTTGTGTGGAGTCCTTGAAAGGTGCCTTCTCGAGAAATGTCTCGTCATCATTGAATTATTGTTAGACTAATAATTAATAAGCCTATAAGGAATAGGTCTGGGTTGAATTGATGGAATCATTTAGTTAGTCCTGTGGTGGTAATTAGCGCACCTAAGGCTCCTGATAAAGGTCACGGACTTTGGTCTACTAGATGGTAGGGGTGATTTTGCGGTGCTGACATATGTTACTTCACTTGAGTATGATGTTGTTAGTACCGCAAATACATAGGACTGGATGATTGCTACTGCGAATTCTAATATTAATAATAGGATTTGTCTAAGTATTATTAGTGATGGGAGTGATATAGTTAAGGTAGGTCCTGTTCTTGCTAGGAGGGTTAATAAAAGGTGCCCGGCTACTATATTTGCTATTAGTCGAACTGCTAGGGTTCCTGGGCGAATAATGTTTCTGGTGGTTTCAATACATACTATAAATGGTATTAGGGGGCCTGGGGTTCCAGCAGGTAGAAGATGGGCGACCATATATTGAGTATTGTTAATTCAGCCATATAATATAAAAGTTAATCAAAGGGAAAGTGCGAGAGTTAATGTAAATGTTAAGTGACTAGAACTTGTAAAGATATAGGGGAATAGGCCCATAAAGTTACTGAATAAAATGAATGTGAAGACGGTAATAAAAAGAAATGTTCCTTTGTGGGTATTTTTAGGTCCTAGGATTGTTTTAAATTCTTTATGTAGGGTTGTTATTAGAGTGTTTCAGATAATTGTTGTTCGTGTTGGGAGAAATCAAAGTGATGTGGGGATAATAAATAGGCCTAATATGGTGCTGAGTCAATTAATTGATAGGGATAATACAGTCGAAGTTGGGTCAAATACTGAGAATAGGTTGTTATCATTTTCAGGTTAGGGGTGTTTTATTAATGTTTGTCTGATTTATACTTAATTGAATGGGGGGTATATTGAAGTATATGATTGAGGCAAAAATTAAGTAAGTAACTGAGAAGAAGATAAATAATAATAATCATTTTAGGGGGATATTTGTGAAATTAAAAAGTATTATAATTGTATAATAATTTGGCTATGACATGGCCATGTTATAATAATTTAACTAACTTTTCTTCATTAGGAGTAAATGTTACTTTACTATGTTTTGGTTTAAGATACCAGTGCTTACTTTCAGCCACCTAATGAGGCTTCTTGAGCTATGCTTAGAATTCAGTTGATGAATTGTTGATTGGGGCAGGTCTCTATAACAATTGGTATGAAGCTGTGATTTGCGCCACAAATTTCTGAGCATTGTCCGAAGAATAGTTCAATTTGTTTTGCATTTATCCCAACTTAGTTTAGGCGCCCTGGGATTGCATCTGCCTTTAGTCCTATGGATGGTATGGCTCATGAGTGAAGGACGTCGGCTGCTGTAATTAGTACTCGAAAAAATTTGTGTTGATTGGTAAAATTACTCGATTATCTACATCTAGAAGTCGAAAGTTATTTTTTTTTCATTTCATTAATTGGGATTATGTATGAGTCAAGTCTGTGGGGGCGAAGTCTGAATATTCATAACTTCAGTATCATTGATGGCCAATTACTTTTAAAGTTACTGTAGGCTGATTGATTTAATCAATTAAATAAAGAAGATGTAAGGATGGTAGTGCAATAAAAACTAATATGATTGCTGGTAGAATTGTTCAAATAGTTTCTAAGGTTTGGTCTTCTAATAGGTATCGATTGGTGAATTTGTTGAATATAATAGAAATTAATAGATAGCCTACAAGTACTGTAATTATTATAATAATGAGCATAGTGTGATCATGAAAAAGGTTATTTGTTGTATAATTGGGGATCTAGCGTCTTGTAGATTTATTTGGCTTCAGGTAGCCACCTCTAAGAAAGATATTAATTGGGTCTGATTTCCGGGGCTTAGGTCCGGTGCACTTGTCTGCCATCTTAGATATTAAACAGTTAGAATCGGAATTTCTGCGTAACTATGTTCGGCTGGGTGTAAATTTTGGTATCATTCTAGGGAAGTTGGTTGTTGATCGGGGAATAGAACGATGCGGGAACTCGCTAGAGCTTCTCATACAATAAAAACTAGTATGTGGACTGCGCTTGATACTATATTTCATGGTATATACGCGTCAGGATAATCAGAATATCGTCGTAGTATACCTCTTAAGCCTAGGAAGTGTTGCGGGAAGAATGTAATGTTTACTCCTAGGAATATTGTAATAAATTGAATTTTTAATCAATGTGGGTTAAGAGAAGTCCCTCTAAACAGAGGAAATCAGTGAATAATACCTGTCATAATCGCAAATACTATGGAGAGTACATAGTGAAAGTGGGCGACGACATAATAAGTGTCATGTAATACAATATCTATTGATGAGTTGGCTAACATTACTCCTGTTAGTTCCCCGACCGTGAATAGGAAGATGAACCCTAATCTTCAAAGTGTCGGGGGTGAGTAGTTGATTTGCGTGCCGTGAAGAGTTGTAATTCATCTGAAAACTTTAATCCCAGTTGGGACTGCAATAATTATTATGGCTACTGTAAAATAGGCTCGCGTATCTACATCTATTCCTACTGTAAATACATGATGGGCTCATACAATAAATCCTAAGAATCCAATTGCTAGCATTGCATAAATTATCCCTAAAGCACCAAATGTTTCTTTGTTACCTCATTCTTGAGTAACGAGGTGGGGAAATTATCCCAAATCCTGGTAAGATTAGAATATAGACTTCCGGATGGCCAAAAAAACAGAATAGGTGTTGATATAAGATAAGGTCTCCTCCCCCTGTCGGGTCAAAGAAAGAAGTATTGAGATTTCGGTCTGTTAATAGTATTGTAATGGCTCCGGCTAAGACAGGTAGTGATAGGAGTAATAAGACAGCTGTAATTATTACGGATCATACAAATAGGGAAATTCGTTCTATTGTTATTCCTGGCACCCGTATGTTAATAACAGTTGTAATAAAGTTTACAGCACCTAAAATTGAAGATACCCCAGCAAGGTGAAGGAAAAAAATTGATAGGTCAACAGATCTTCCTGCGTGCGCGATTGCGTTTGATATGGGAGGATAGACAGTTCAGCCAGTTCCCGCACCGTTCTCTACAATTCTTCCAGTTAATAGGAGAGTAAGTGACGGGGGTAGAAGTCAAAATCTTATGTTATTTAAACGAAGAAAGGCTATGTCAGGGACTCCTAATATTAATGGGACTAGTCAATTACCAAACCCGCCGATTATAATTGGTATTACTATAAAGAAAATTATAATAAAAGCGTGGGCTGTTACGATTACATTGTAGATTTGGTCATCATCAATTAAACTACCTAGGCGGCCCAGTTCAGCACGAATTAATAATCTGAGAGAAGTTCCTACTATTCCTGATCATGCGCCAAAGATTAGGTATATTGTGCCAATATCTTTATGGTTTGTGGAAAATAATCATCGTTGCAAAATGATTAATGCAAGTAAGGATAAGACAGGGTGGCTGAAGTATTATGCGATTGATTGTAAATCTATAGATGAAATTGTTGTTTCTCTTGTTAAGGCTAGAGGTTTTATAGTCAATAGTTATGATACTAGATTGCAAGTCTGGGGAAGTGCGGGAAAAGCATTAAGACCTAAAGACTTTCTTTATAGGAGACTTTGAAGGTCACTAGTTTTTTGTTAACTTAAAGCCTTAATTTTAACTGTTTAAATTTAAAATTAAGGGGGATACTAAAAGGCCGGTTAAGATAAAGGAGGTAATCCCTTACATTGAAACTTGATCCCATTCTTCTAATGCTTATAGTTCCTGAGATAGGTTTTCGATCCATTACGGGTCACTCACGGGTTCGGCAACGGGTTTGTCTTATCATTTTTATACCGTTACATTGAAAGTTGGTCCCATTCCTCTACGGCTTATAGTTTCTGAGATTGGTTTTCGGGTCAATACGACTCAGTCACGGGGTCGGGTACGGGTTTGTCTTAACATTATTTTTTATACCCTTACATTGAAAGTTGGTTTCATTCCTCTAGTCCCCTTAGTTCCTGAGATACGTTTTCAGGTTATTACAGGTCACTCACGGGTTCGGGTACTGTTTTAACATTATTTTTATAGCCTTACATTGAAAGTTGGTTCCACTCCTCTAGGGCTTATAGTTCTTGAGATACGTTTTCGGGTCAATATGGGCCAATCACGGGTTCGGGTTTGTCTTAACATTTTTTTATACCCTTACATTGAAACTTGGCCCCATTCTTCTAATGCCTATAGTTCGTGAGATACTTTTTCGGGTCATTACGGGTCACTCACGGATTCGGGTACGGGTTTGTCTTAACATTATTTTTTATACCCTTACATTGAAAGTTGGTCCCATTCCTCTAGGGCTTATAGTTCCTGAGATAGGTTTTCGGGTCATTACGGGTCACTCACGGGTTCGGGTTTGTCTTAACATTATTTTTCATAGCCTTATATTGAAGGTTTATCCCATTCCTCTATTCCCCTTAGTTCCTGAGATACATTTTCGGGTTATTTTAAGTTAATTACGGGTTCGAGTACGGGTTTGTCTTAACGTTATTTTTTATTCCTTACATTAAAAGCTCGTCTTAAAATACAAGTTTCTCATACCACTTCCATAAAATTTATAGTGAACGCTTTATGAATCTTAGTCAATCTTTTATCTTACAAAGGTCAGTAAAGCTATTTTCAATATCTTATCACCAAGATATTCCTATTTTGTGTTTGCAATGCATTATAACAAAGTTAACCTAGTCAGTGTTAGTTAAAATGTGATGGAAGAAGGATCTTTTTCTCAACATAGGGTAAGTTTTTACAAGTATATTTTAATAATTTAAAAATGTTGTAATTCGGTTCGTGTGAGCCTAGTGATGAAAAGACACAGCATTTGAGAAGTTTTAAGCTCAATCTCAGCGGCTAACCATCCCGACCAAAGTTTTACCATTGTTTTCCCCCAGTCACACTAAACAAATGAGAGCTGACTGACACCTCCCCCTCCCTATTGCTCAGATCGAATGAATAATGATGATATGGGTAAATGGATTGAAGACAGTGAGAGGAATCGGGGAACCTTAAGAATAGCCATGCACATAGTGGTTATCCATCACAAAATCCTCATTGCCCATTGCCGGTTCTTGAATTAAAATTTATTTAAAATCTTTAGGCAACCATGGCTCGGGTCGTATAAATGATGATGATGGAATGAAAAAGTGGGAAGGAACGAGGGACACCTTGAATTTAAATTTATTTAAGACCTTTGAACAACTATTGTTCAGGCCGGATGAATGATAATGGAATGAAAAAGTAAGATGAACTCTGAGAAAATCCACGCACACGGTGTTTGTTCACTATAAACCCCTCATGACATGAGCTCTGACCTAATGTGTGAAAATTTCATCCTTGATTATTATTTTAAAAATTATCGTATTTCTTCCTAAACATTGATTGCTCATAGGAAATGTTAAAATTTATCCTTGATGCATGAGGATTTCACCCACTGTTCACTAAATAATGTTTAAAATAATATATCCTCCAAATTTTCACTTCACACTCAATTAAAATATAGTAAATTATAAAAATAAAAAACTAACCAAAGACAATTTACACAGTGGAAAAATATTATCACTGTGTAAATTGTCTCACTTTAAAATAACACACTCGTTCAACTCAAGTTACAAAGAGAAAGATTCTTAACGTTCTTTATCATAGGTAAAGCATAAGTGAGCAGTAAATCTTAAGTAGACCACATTTCTTCATCCATGAGAAGATAAGAAAATATGTACACATAAAAGGTCAACAAGTGCTCTCTTGTAAACATGATAAGCTTAACAAATATTCTGACTAATACTATTTTATCTTCTAAATACACACTCCTAATCTTAATATAACATAAGATCAACAAGTGCCCTCTTGTAAACATGATAAGCTGAACATTTTTTCTGACTAATACATTTTATCTTCTAATTATACACTCGTAATCTTAATATAACATAAGGTCAACAAGTGCCCTCTCGTTATCTCCATATGTAAGCATGATAAGGTTAACAAATATTCTGACTAATACAACTTTCGTCTTCTAAATAAACACTTCTAATCTTAATATAACATATGGTCAGCAAATGCCCTGTTGTTATCACAATATGTAAACATGATAATCTTCTAAATATACAATTCTTATCTTAATATAACATAAGGTCAACATGTGCCCTCTCGTTATCTTAGCAAACAAAAAAGAAGAGGGTAAAACCCAATCACAACCCTTCGGGCTCTCATGCCATAAACCTCTCGACCAATCAGAAGCCGCAAAAAACACTTATTGGCATCCCTCTTCTACTCAGGAACCTTACCTTCCTTAGGGCACATCATCAT
>JAGDQP010068720.1:0-10982 GCA_022664845.1 Lepisma saccharinum
AGTTCAGATCGGCGTGAGCCAGATCGGTTTCTATCTTTCTAATGATTTAAATGTCTTAGTACGAAAGGACCAGGTATTTGTAATATTTTATTTATATTAAAATAATAACTATTTTGGCAGATAAGTGCATTAGATTTAGGATCTAAGAATGAAGTGAGTTCTTCATGTAGTAGTGTATATTAATTTTTGGTTGGGGCTTTTTTCTTACATTATTTTAATTATCGGGGTTTTGATTGGCGTGGCTTTTTTGACTTTGCTTGAGCGTAGGGTGCTTGGGTATATTCAGATTCGTCGGGGGCCTAATAAGGTAGGGTTTTGTGGTGTTCTTCAGCCATTTGCTGATGCTATTAGGCTTTTTTCTAAGGAGCAAAGATTTCCTACGATGTCTAATTATTATCCTTACTATTTGGCGCCTATTTTTAGTTTAATATTATCTTTACTGGTTTGGCTGTGTGTCCCTCTTGTTAGAGTGATTATTACTTTTTCTTTGGGACTTTTATTTTTTTTGTGTTGTACTAGTATGGGTGTTTATAGTGTTATGGGTGCTGGGTGATCTTCTAATTCTAATTATGCGTTATTAGGGGGGCTACGGGCTGTTGCTCAGACTATTTCTTATGAGGTAAGTCTTGCTTTAATTTTATTATCTTTTGTTTTTTTGAGAGGTAGTTATAAGTTTTCTGATTTTGCTCTTTATCAGGGGGATATATGGTTTTTGTTTATTAGTTTTCCGTTATCTTTAGCTTGGCTGGCTTCTTGTTTAGCTGAAACAAATCGGACTCCCTTTGATTTTGCTGAGGGAGAGTCTGAGCTTGTTTCTGGATTTAATGTTGAATATAGCGGGGGGGGGGGGTTGCCCTTATTTTTATGTCGGAATATGCTAGAATTTTGTTTATGGGGGTTTTATTTAGTATTATTTTTCTAGGTTGTGATGTTTTTTCTTACTTATTTTTTGTGAGGGTGGTTTTTGTCTCTTTTATTTATATTTGAGTCCGGGGAACTTTACCTCGGTTTCGTTATGATAGGTTAATATATCTTGCTTGGAGGAGATTCCTTCCTTTATCGTTAAATTATTTACTATTTTTTAGAGGGTTTAGGATTTTGTTGGTGTCTTTTTTGATTTAAATGAATTTTATTTAGGATATAAAATCCTTAGAGTTTCTTTTACTCTGTTTTATGTTTTCAAAACATAAGCTTTGTTCTCGGCCAAAGGATTAATTTTTAGTAAGTAAATAGTCTCATAGTATTGATAGGTGAGGTATTACTAGAAAATAGGCGAAATAGACTACTGTTAATACTTGTCCTATTAAAATGTAGGGGTCTTCAACTGGCCGGGCACCAATTCAAGTTAGTAGGATGATTACTGCTACTATAATTCAAAAAATAATTTGATTGAGTGGATAGAATTGGAGTCCTCGTATTTTTCTTTTATGGTATCATGGTATAATTATTAGGATTAAAATGGATATAACAAGGGCAATGACCCCTCCTAGTTTATTAGGAATTGATCGTAAGATGGCATAGGCAAACAGGAAGTATCATTCTGGCTGGATATGAACTGGGGTAACTAGTGGATTTGCTGGGATAAAATTTTCGGAGTCTCCTAATATGTAAGGATTTCATAAGGATAGAAAAGTTAATAAAAATATTATTACTAGGAATCCAATAAAGTCTTTTGATGAGTAAAATGGGTGGAATGGAATTTTGTCCATATTTCTGTTGATTCCTAGGGGGTTATTGGACCCTGTTTGATGAAGAAATATTAGGTGAACTATTGATAAAGCAATAACAATAAATGGTAAGATAAAGTGGAATGCGAAGAATCGGGTTAAGGTGGCATTATCTACGGCAAATCCTCCTCAAATTCATTGTACTAGTATAGTCCCGAGGTAAGGGATGGCAGATAGTAGGTTTGTAATTACTGTGGCACCTCAAAAGGATATTTGGCCTCAGGGAAGTACATAGCCTACGAATGCGGTGGCTATTACTGTTAATAAAATAATTACCCCAATTCTTCATGTATGAAGGTACAGGAAAGAGCCATAGTATATGCCACGGCCTACGTGTAGGTAAAGGCAAATAAAGAATATGGATGCTCCATTTGCATGTAAAGTTCGGAGGAGTCATCCGAAGTTAACATATTGACAAATGTGAGTGACTCTATCAAACGCAAGTTCGATTCTAGAAGTGTAGTGTATGGCGAGGAATAGACCTGTAATAATTTGAGTAATTAAGCAAAGGCCTAGAAGGGATCCAAAATTTCATCAATAAGAAATATTGATTGGGGCTGGTAAATCAATCAGGGCGTTGTTAGCAATTTTGATTAGTGGGTGTTGTTTTCGTATGGGCGTTGACATAAGGTTTGTTGGGGCGTAGAGGTCCTAGCTGTAAATTTGTTACTTTTACTACTGCTACTAAAGTAATAAACAAGTATGCTGCTAGGGTTAGTGTAATGGTTGCTATTGATTTATTATACAGTTTTATTAGTGGGATTTCTTGCTGTTCAATTGAGACTTGCAGGGTGTCTTGGAGTGAGTTAGGGGCCGTGATTAATAGGGGGTCTAAAAATATAATTAAAGTAATTCCGGCGGGGATGGTTAATAGTAAAGTTATTATTTTTGTGTTGATATTAAATATTTCATTTGAGGCTAGTCTGGTTACATAGGTAAATAATACTAGTATTCCACCAAGGAAAATTAAGAATAGTATGTAGGAGAATCAGGGGGACTCTGAAAAGGTATTAATTGTTAGTGCTGTAATGGTTGTATTAATTATTAGGGTGAGACCCATTGATAGGGGATGGGTTAACTGAGTGAAGAGGAAAGTAAATAAAGTTAGAATTAATAATAAGGTTATTGTTAGTTTGATATCAAGAGGTAGTTTATTAAAATATTAGTTTTGGGGACTAAAGATAGGTATCATAAATATTTTCTCTTGATACTTTCAGGGTAATATATTATCCCATTTATGATTTGCAAGACCATTATTTTTATTAAACTATGAAAGCTTATGTCAATATTGATTTATTTTATGTGTTCTTTTTTATTATTTGTTATAAGTGTGTGAAGTTTTGTTATTCAACGAAAACATTTGTTAATAGTTCTTCTTAGTTTGGAAATAATTGTTCTAGCTATATTTTTAATGCTTTTTTTAAGACTAAAAGAATTTTATAGTGAAATTTATTTTAGTCTCTTGTTTCTAACTTTTTGCGTTTGTGAGGGCAGCTTAGGGTTATCTATTTTAGTATCTATTGTTCGTAGTCATGGAAATGATTATTTGGGATCTTTAATTGTGTTGCGATGTTAAAATATTTGTTATTTACGGTGTTTTTTATCCCATTGGGATTTATGGGTAGTATATGATGAGTGGTTCAGAATTTTTTATTTATTATTTTTTTTTATTAATTTTTAGAGGGTGTTTTGCGGGTCAGAGCGGGTGTTTGGGCTACAATTTTTGATTTGATAGCTTGTCTTATTCTTTGGTTTTGTTAAGTGTTTGAATTATTATTTTGATAATTATGGCTAGAGAAAAGTCTTGTTTTCTTCTTTTTATAATGTTAGTTTTATTAGACTAGTGTTAATATTGCTTTTTCTGTTATGGTTGAGTTTTATTTCTTCTAGTCTTTTTATATTTTATTTGTTTTTTGAGGGGTCTTTGATCCCTACTTTGTTTTTGATTTTTGGTTGAGGGTACCAGCCAGAGCGAATGCAGGCGGGGTTTTATTTATTATTATATACTTTGTTGGCATCTTTGCCTCTGTTGGTTGGTATCATTTATTTTGAGGGAGTTCGGGGTAGTCTTGTTTTTTATAATTTGTGATATATTGATAGTAAGGCTTGTATATTGGATTATGTGTGGTATTGTGTTATGATTTTAGCATTTTTGGTTAAAATGCCTATATTTTTAGTTCACTTATGATTGCCTAGGGCGCATGTAGAGGCGCCTGTTAGTGGTTCTATGATTCTTGCCGGGGTTCTTTTAAAATTGGGGGGCTATGGGCTGTTACGGGTTTCTCCTTATTTTGAATCAATTGCCGTTAAGTTAAATTTATTGTGATTTGGTATTAGAGTTGTTGGAATTTGAGCAGTTAGATTAGTTTGTTTGCGTCAGGTAGATGTTAAATCTTTAATTGCCTATTCTTCTGTTGCTCATATAGGGCTGGTATTAATGGGAATTATAACTATGGGTATTTGGGGGTTTAGGGGGGCCTTAGTTTTGATGATTGGGCATGGACTATGTTCTTCTGGGCTGTTTTGTCTGGCTAATATTTCTTATGAACGTTTGGGTAGTCGGAGTTTATGTATCAATAGGGGGATGATGTCTTTTATGCCAAGAATAACTTTTTGATGGTTTTTACTAAGTATCGCTAATATGGCGGCGCCGCCTAGTTTAAATTTGTTGGGGGAAATTAGCTTATTAAATAGAGTTATCGGGTGATCTTTTTTGAGTATGGGCGGGGTGAGTTTGATATCATTTTTTAGTGCTGCTTATACTTTATATCTTTATTCTTACACTCAACACGGGAAGTACTATTCTGGGTTGTATTCTTGTTGGGGGGGGGGAGTATCCGTGAATATTATCTTTTATTTTTTCATTGATTTCCTTTAAATATTTTGATTCTTTTTGTTGGGCCTAGCTTTTTGTGGTTCTAAGTCATGGAGTAATGATTTGACTTAAGTACCCACACATCACCGGACGTCCGACGGATGTCCAAAATACATCCCGAATGTCCGAAGAGATCCGGGATATGATGGGACATCCATGGGATGTCCGCTGGACATCCGAAACAGGACGTCCAAATTATATCCATCCCGGATATCCCTCGGACATCCTCTTTATGTCCTACAATGTCCAGTATTTTCCTTCCAGATATAAAAGATAGACTTGCAGTGACGATATTAGTTTATAGGAAATTGCTTATACACTTGAGTTTCATTTAACTAAATCTGATGGGTCCAAGAGTGATTCGGTTAAACGAAAATTCGGTTAGGCCAGAAACATAGTGATTCAAATACTGTATGTAGTTTGGTATTGTACAACACGTTAAAAGAGCAACTTATTTATTAAAACACACACACACACAATTTTTCAAACATAGGCCCACCATTATAATGTTAAAGTACACTACAGTACAGTACACGCTAGTGAATTTACAAAGAACTTTAAAAAAAAACAGTGTCTTTTCTTATTTTCGGCTTTCATTATTGGCTGTAAGAGTACCCGTTGCCTACTCTATTATACCGGGTGAGCGAATTATCTATAGAACGCTACCGGCAAGGCCGCTTTTACGTTCCATAGACGTGCAGATAGTGCAACTGGGCGTCAGACGGAATGTTGTGCTAGTGTGTGCTGTGCTAGAATGTTGAAACTTGCAACGTTTGTTCCTTTTCTCCCCCTTAACTTACAACTTAAATCGGTACGTCGACAAACGCATTTTACCGGTATTTCTTCACTAGACATGCACTCCACCACCCATATCATGAAAATCAACGCATCACTTTTAATTGCTTTCCCCACTTGGAATCTTCGCAAACGATCTCTCTTACGCCGTAGTATTTATGCATTTTGAGATTCTAGACACTTCAATGACATAGGGCTACGTTAGGCTAGAAATTTCAGATTAGATCGTTTTTTAAACTTGTGCATTTAAAATTCTACACATTTGACTGACATAGGGTTTAGTGTGGTTACGCGTGCTTAGGTTAAATGAGGTGAGGTGTGATTAGGTTAGTTTAGGTTAGGTTAGCTCAGGTTATGTTAGGTTAGGTTAGGTTTAAGTAAGGTTATTCCAGGTTAGGTTCTTTAAGTTATGTTAAGTTAGAATAAATTAGGTTTAGTTTAGGTTAGGTTGGTTCAGGTTAGGTTAGGTTACATCTATCAATGGTACACTATACAATGCAAGTCGTATTTAATAGGCGTTCATTTTTGTAAGAATTTGTCCGATTTACGAACCTGGCCAGCAACTGGACTGTCTGTAAAATATGAAAAATTACCACATTGTGATGGGTTTTCAATATTTCCTCTCTTGCACTGCTAGTCCTTTTAAGATTTACATTATTCATCTGTGTTTCAGACAGTGAGAGTGAGTTAGACGCCCACTTATGTAAGTCCACATATGCTCTGTAGGTTAAATAACATTTAGCGTATACCGTGGCTTTTCGATTTGTAACATTGTGTTGATCACATTGAATTGAATTCAAGGGATCGTGTGTTCCAATTCGCTGTACTGTATTTATTTATCCGATCATAATGTATTTATCCGGTGATAGAAGCTATCTGAGTAAGTAATAAACAGCGACCGAGTAAGCGTCTGCAAAGTAGCACTGTGAATATACTGTTTTTAATGACAGGAACGCTTCCGGCGTCTGTGAAACAAGTTGGGGATAGAAATTTTCATGTCATGTTTGCAGTACTGTTACTCCGTTACCGGGCCTGGATGGGACATTTAAGGAAATTATAAATTCGTTGCTGTCCGATGGACATCTCTATACAGGTCCTATAAATATACGTTGCTAAAAGGGTATCCGCAGAATGTCGAAAAGTCGAGCTTACGGATGTCCGATGACATCCGTATTTGTCCTTTAAATGCCTATTGCTGACCTGAAAAGGACGTCCATTGAATGTCCAGAAACCTTGCGTACGGATGTCCGATGGACATCCATATTTGTCCTTCAAATGTCCGTTGCGGATCTAAAAAGGACGTCCGTATAATGTCCTAAAACCTTGCTTACGGATGTCCGATGGACATCCCTACATCTCCTATAAATGTCCCTTGCGTACCTAAAAGGACATCCGTCGGATGTCTACAGGAGTTGCGTATGGATGTCCTACGGACATCCATTGGACATCCGCGGGACCTTTTTCGGACATCCTATGGACATCCGACATGTCCGCCAAGGATATCCTAAGGATATCCATGGGATGTCCGTGTGTTGTCTGGGTAGTTTATTTAAAATTTTGGCTTGTGGGGCTAAGGAAAGTTGAGGAGTGGCTCTTAGGTTGTGATGTGGAGATATCCTATTTGTATTATTTCTTTTGTGTTTCTTTTTATTTTTAGTTTCTCTTTTTTTGTTGGGGGAGTTGCTTTAATAATTTTTGATACTAGTTTATTTGTTGAGTGGGAAGTTGTTAGAGTTAATAGAAGTTCTGTTGTTATAACTATCTTACTAGACTGAATGTCTTTAATTTTTATGAGATTTGTGCTGTATATTTCTAGTATAGTTATTTATTATAGTGGACAGTATATGGGCGGGGATTTTTATATTAACCGTTTTATTTTTTTAGTACTTATGTTTGTTTTATCAATAATGTTGTTAATTATTTCTCCTAATATTATTAGTATTTTATTAGGCTGGGATGGTCTTGGCTTAGTGTCTTATTGTTTAGTAATTTATTATCAAAATGTTCGATCTTATAACGCTGGGATGTTAACTGCTTTGTCTAACCGGGTTGGGGATGTTTATATTGTATTTTACTTGCGATTGCTTGAATGTTAAACTATGGTAGTTGAAATTATGTTTTTTATTTGGGTGATTTACATTGTGGGAGTGAAATAAAAATTATTATTACTCTTGTTGTGGTGGCTGGGATGACTAAAAGAGCTCAAATCCCCTTTTCGGCATGATTACCCGCGGCCATGGCGGCTCCGACGCCGGTTTCAGCCTTAGTTCATTCTTCTACGCTAGTTACTGCTGGGGTTTATCTATTAATTCGTTTTAGAGATGTTTTAAGTGACAGATTTATAGGGAGGTCGTTATTACTTCTTTCTGGTTTGACTATATTTATGGCGGGGGTAGGCGCTAATTATGAATATGATTTAAGGAAAATTATTGCTTTATCTACTTTAAGTCAGTTAGGGTTAATGATAATAATTTTATCTATGGGATTTTCTGTATTAGCTTTTTTTCACTTATTAACTCATGCTCTTTTTAGGGCTCTCTTATTTTTGTGTGCTGGGGCGATTATTCATGGAGTGGGGGATACACAAGATATTCGGTATATGGGGGGGCTTGTAAATCAGATACCACTAACTTTATCTTGTTTGAACACTGCTAATTTAACTCTCTGTGGGGTTCCCTTTTTAGCTGGGTTTTATTCTAAGGATTTGATTTTGGAAGTTGGGAGCATGGCCTGAATTGATTTAGTCAGATTTTTTCTGTTATTTTTTTCGACAGGTTTAACTGTGTGTTATTCTGTCCGGCTGAGTTATTATTTGAGTGGGATGGGCGCGACTGGCATGAGTTGTCATGGAACTGGCGATAATTCTAATTTAATTATAGTGCGTGGCATATTAGGTCTAACCGCGGCTTCTATTTTAGGTGGAACTATTATGAGATGGTTATTATTTTCTTGTTCTCCCGTGGTGGTGCTCCCCACGGCCCTTAAAATGGGGGCTTTGATTGTTAGTGGCGTCGGAGCCTGAGTTAGGTTTTTATTAGGAAGTTCACACTTAGGTCGAGTGGGGGCTTCTTGGGGTGCAGTTTATTTTTTTATAAGTATAATAGGGTCTATGTGATTTTTGCCATATTTGTCTACTAGTTATTGTATTCGACTGCCGCTTAATTTGGGGGGGGGCGTATGTAAAAGTTGTTGATCAGGGGTGAAGTGAAATATTGGGGCCTCAGGGGGCCTATAATTTTATAGCGGGCGGTTCTGCTTTGATTACTCGGGCGCATTTTAATGAGTTTGGAGTACATTTGTTTTTTTCGTTTATTTTAATTATGTTTTTAATAATAATTATTTTTATTATTTATTTGAATAGCTTATATTTAAAGCATAGCATTGAAGATGCTGAGAAGAACAGGGGTCTTCAAATATGGATGAACTCCCTAAGAAAATTTTCTTATTTTTACCTTGAAAAAGTAGTGTAAATTGTTATACTGAGGGGGTAGGACGTTAAAGGTAATAACCGGTTTAATCGCTAAAGATAAAAGTTAGCGGCTTTTTCTTGCTTAATTTACTTACCTCCTTAGTGGGGGCTTCTTGGGGTGCCCACTTTTGTTATTAACAGTAACATGCCTTTGATTTGGCTTCCGACTAAAAACAAGGGTGGGAAGGCCCACCTTAAGGTCAGGTCGAAACTGAGTGCTAAGTATTGCTTCTTGTTGTTGTGTGAGATAAGTTGACGAGCAACACCTTTTGGTTGCAAACCAAATATTATGATTACCTATTATCCTATGTGGGTCATTCTAGTGATCCTTGATTTCATTCGTGGTATAGGCCAATAAGTAGAATTAGGAGGAAAGTTATTGTTACGGTGGTTCAGGGGATAATTATGACGGTAGAAATCGTGATTGCTGCAGGAAGGAGTAATACAATTTCTACGTCAAAAATGAGGAAGATTACTGCAATAAGAAAAAAGCGAATTGAGAAGGGAGTTCGCGGAGATGATTTGGGGTCAAACCCACACTCGAACGGGGATCTTTTTTCTCGATCAATGATTGTTTTTTTTTATAATAATGATGCTAGTAGTATTACGGCTGTTGTAATTGTTATAGTGATTAGTCCGGCAGTTAAGATCGTATACATTATCTATTTCATTTTATATGAATTTTTTAATTGGAAGTCAAATGTATTGATTTATACTAAATAGATAATTTATCCGCCTCATCAATAAATTGAAATGTACAGGAATAGTCATACTACGTCTACGAAATGCCAGTATCAGGCTGCTGCCTCAAACCCGAAGTGGTGATTTGGGGAAAAGTGATATATTATGTGCCGAAATAAACATACTATTAAGAATGATGAGCCAATGATTACGTGAAGGCCATGAAAGCCTGTTGCTATAAAAAAGATAGATCCATAGGTGGCGTCTGAAATTGTGAATGGTGCTTCGTAATATTCAAATCCTTGCAGGGCTGTAAAGTATAGTCCTAGAATTACTGTTAGAGTTAGAGCTTGAGTAGTTTGTGTGTGTTTTGCCTCTATTAAACTGTGGTGGGCTCAGGTTACTGTTACTCCTGAAGCTAGTAAAATGGCAGTATTGAGGAGGGGGATCTGTATTGGATTGAATGGTTGAATCCCTGCTGGAGGTCAAATTGCTCCAATTTCTACTGTAGGGGATAGTCTTCTGTGGAAGAAGGCTCAAAAGAAAGAAACAAAGAAGAATACTTCTGAAACAATGAATAGAATTATTCCTCACCGAAGGCCAGTAGTGACTTGAATTGTGTGGAGTCCTTGAAATGTCCCCTCTCGGGAAATGTCTCGTCATCATTGAATTATTGTTAATCTAATGATTAACAGCCCCATAAAGAATAGGTCTGGGTTAAATTGGTGAAATCATTTAGTTAATCCTGTGGTGGTGATTAGGGCGCCGAGGGCCCCTGTTAGTGGTCAGGGGCGTTGATCTACCAAATGGTATGGGTGGTTTTGTGGTGCTGACATATGTTACTTCGCTTGAGTATAGGGTTGTTAATACTGCAAATACGTAGGATTGGATGATTGCTACTGCGGATTCTAATGTTAATAATAAGATTTGTCTAATCATTATTAGTGAGAGGAAGGATATGGTTAGCGAGGGCCCTGTTCTCGCTAGGAGGGTTAATAAAAGGTGCCCGGCTACTATGTTTGCTATTAGCCGAACTGCTAAGGTTCCGGGGCGAATGATGTTTCTGGTAATTTCAATGCATACTATAAATGGTATGAGAGGTCCTGGGGTCCCAGCAGGAAGGAGATGGGCAAATATGTGTTGGGTGTTGTTAATTCAGCCGTATAATATGAAGGTTAATCAAAGGGGTAGAGCAAGACTTAATGTGAATGTTAGGTGGCTAGATCTTGTAAAAATGTAGGGAAATAGTCCTATAAAATTATTGAATATAATAAATGTGAAGATGGTAATAAAAAGGAATGTTGTTCCCTTATGTGGGTTGTTTGGGCCTAGGATTGTTTTGAATTCTTTATGAAGTGTAATTACTAATTTGTCTCATATAATTGTTGTCCGGGTTGGGAGAAATCATAGTGATGTGGGAATAATTAATAGGCCT
>JAGDQP010068721.1:0-10982 GCA_022664845.1 Lepisma saccharinum
TCATTCTTGGTACCAATTTAATCTTCTTGCACCCAGTTTTACAATCGTAAATCGAATTGAACACGTGAACACTGCTTTTTGTTACTTAAGTTACACACGACGCCTTAACAATCAATCTGTTAATTGTTGGTTATCCACTCACTGACTGACTGATCAAAATTCCCAGGCCAAACTACTGCAGCTAGAAACGCCAAATTTGGTACGAAGGTGTATGGACCAAGAGTAGGTAACGGGGAAACATCCAAAATTTTGAAAACATCACCATCTTGGATCCAAAATGGCCGCCAAACCTATTGTTGTATAGAGTGCTTAGCCTAAACCGCTGGAGCTAAAAACATCAAATTTGGTGTGAATGTGTATTTTAAAGAGTATGTTAGAAAGTTATTTTGAAATTTATAAAACGACATCTTGAATCCAAAATGGCTCTCCCAAAACCCATTTTCCAAACCACTGAAGCTAGAAAACCAAAATTTCGTATGAAGGTAACCATCACAAATAGGTTACAATAAATGGAGCAAACCTCCCCTATGGGGGCAGATCTGCAACATGAGAACGCAGTCTCTCGGAAAGTCTGATTACGATAAAGAACCCAGAACTCCTTAAGGTGGGGTCGCAGCAAAACGAAGCGAATCCAATAATTTATAGTCCCATGGTCACTGACTGATCCACCATGTTCCCAGGCCAAACAACTTTAGCTAGGAACACTAAATTTGGTATGAAGGTACATTATCCCTAGTAGATTAAGAAAGTATTACATAATGTGTCCAAAGACGCGACCTTGGATCCAAAATGGCGGACCACGATATCCATTTTCCACACCGTTTGAGCTAGAGATACGAAATTTGGCATAAAGGTGTATTATCACGAGTAGTTTAGGAAAATATTACAATATTTGGGAAAAGTCGCCATTTTGGATTACAAATGGCAGCGCAAAATCTCATTTTGCCAAACCATTGAAACTAGAGAAACGAAATTTGGTATGAAGGTGTACCATCACGAGTAGATTACAATAAATGGGGAAAATATCGCGTATGGGGAAGCACATCGACTACATGGGGTATGCAGTCACAGAGAGAGAGAGTATCTGATTAGGATAAAGAGAGCACAGGCCCCCAGCGAAGCAAAGCTAATCTTTTATATATATCCCGAAATATATGTGACACAAGTGTCATATTTTGTACAAGAACACTTTGGACTTTAATGCATCCATGTACAAAATATTACAATTTTTGTCTCATATATTTCGGGTTATAGATAAAAGATTACCTCCAACTTTTTTATTTATCAATGTCACTTATATACCTTGGCTTCTGGACCCCTTACATGCTTAATTTAATTTGATTTTGAAATGTCTCGAAAGGTTATGTATAATAATAAAACTTTGAACATGACTTCCCCACAAAATCCTAACAAAAAGAATTTTTTTATGCCGCTGTCCTGGGATTAAATTTTAAAGCTTTAGTTTAAAAATTATTTCCCTCTCTCAGTGCTTTCAGCTATGCTTTCTCAATCCTATATCATTTTTAATGAAGAAAAACTTTCAGCCATAAAAGCTTGAGATATGCTCTACATCCTGAGCTGAGGAAGTGCGAAAATGAACTTGCTTTTCTTCTTGTAGTAGAAAAAAATGTAAAGAAATAAAAATTTGACTGAGTACTATCATGAAAACACATAATAACTGCTATGATGTGTCATTAAAGAGGGTGTAAAACACATTATCTGTATCACGCAAATGAGACAAAGTGAAAAATTGGTCTCTCAGAAAACCCTGCCCCATCTTTGCTATCATTACTGCTACTGAACGTACTGAGAGGCGTGCAAAAGTCAATATTTCTTTCCCAGGTATTCTTCTAACGTAGGAGTACCACAATATTGCTCTTATCGTAACATGAACAACAGATAATACAGTGAAACTTCGATGAATAGAATTTTTTGTTAATTCAATTTTTTTCTTGTCTTTCCTTGACCTTCTAGTTTACATAGGCGTATAACTCTCCTCTTTAATTCTAAGTTTCTTTGATTGATTCGAAGTAAAATTGAGCTGCGGTGACTCAATGGCATGGCGCTCATCTCTGGCGCTTGGGGTCGTCGGTTCTATCCCTGCTTGTGCCATGTGGGCTTTGTGATAGACACACACTGTCAGTGTTGATTTTCTCGGGGGTTCTTCCGTTTGTTCCCATTTTCTTCACTAATTCTTCCATCATCATCCATCCGGCCTGAGCCAAAGTTGACTAAAGACCTTATAAATGTAATTCAAATCCGAAGTAAAATTGTTGAGAAATTGGCTATGTGCAACTTCAACAGCGGTTTTTATGTTGAATCAGTAATTCTACCAGGACCCCCATGTGTGGGGTGTTACTCCCAAGTTCGTGAGAGCACCCAACCATATTTATTTTTTTACGGTTAAAAATCGATAAATATTGAACAAAACTTTACTTACACCTGCTCAATTTTGACTTTACACCCCACAAACTGAAACTCCTGACGGAATCCCTGTTTTGAATTAATTATAATTTAATTTTATAATACATCTTGTACCTTGTGTCAAATTGTCATTGCATGGTTTAAACTGCAATCTAACTCTATTGTTAATGAAACTTGTAAGTTCATCGCCACAGTAAAAAATATTTGTCATTGGATTCTATCCTCGGCTCTCGAAGATCTCTTCCCAACGGCCTCTTTCTCTTCACCTCACCACTCATGATGGAGTATAATTTTCGTTTCCCCCCATCTTAGCAGTAATGATTTCATTATTCTTATAACATCGGATGAATTGTACAGTCTTTGGAGTTTTTTATGTAGTCTCCTCCGTTCTCCGGTCAACTGGTCCTGTGTATGTCCGTAGAACTGTCGTAAAAACTTATTTTCAAACACTATAGCAATTTTTGTTTATCTGACAAGGTTGTACCTAGTTCTTCATCATATCTCTGCCCAAACTAAACCGTGGTAAGTACAAAACGGTGACTCTTGCTCAAAAGGTACAACATATACGTGAAATCGGGCAGAGTACAAAAAGAAGAACTCAGATTGCAAAAGAATTTGTAATTTCTTCCAACATTCACACAAAATAACCTCAAACGAACAATGTAAGGTTCAACCAGAATGTTTGTAGTGCTACCAGATCTAAAATGGTCTAGTGAATCCAAGTCACTGAACTGAAATTGAAGCTAGTTTCTGCCGAGATGTTATCTTTCACGCGCTGGACTATATTACAGTTTGAGTGCAAATATTTGAATAATACCACAAGAAAATGTTGTAGTCTTACCAGATTCCAGCAGACCGAGGTATTTGGACTCAAACCTGAAGTCAGTTTTTAACTGTTTTCTTTTAGGCACTTACGTGCTTTCTAAATGGTCCAGCAGCTGAACAAAATTGAAATTTGGGAACGAGCACAAGGATTTTTTTCTCTCTCTTAAAATAATTACATTTCAGAGCAGTACACAGGACGTATCTTGTTTAGGACATTTTTTATTACTATTTTAAATCGTACTTTGAATAATATAATTAAATTTAATAGTATTGTTTGCAAATTTACTGATTAAATGTTGGACAGAGTTGTATTTTAACAATCTATTGGCATTGTCTTTACATTAATATTGAGTTAAATCTATTTAAGTTGACCCATTAAAGCTGCAGCGCAGAAGATAAAGATGCCTAGTATAAATATACAGTGTGTTTTAAGTCTGCACAGACAAACTTCGGGAGGTGATTCCTCACATCAAAACAAGAACAAAGTTACAAATGACGTTGTCTTGATAAGTAATGGCGTCAGCGGTATCAGCTTTGCAAACCACATTCGAAGTGGTACTACTAGGGTTCCCAAGTGTTCCGGTTTTGGTGGGATTAACCCGGAATTCTATGTACTGTCCAGGCGGACACTTTTTATTCACCGGCAGGGTTAAAATCCCGGAATTCAATCTTTCGTTTCTTGAATATTGAATATACGGTACAATGGTTAAAAAAAAAGGTTTGCAACTATCACAATCGCATTATTTGGCAGAGATTATTCAAACGAAACAATTCTAAATTCTGCAAATAGAACAGCTGCCTCCCCGACCCTTTGTTCTGCTGATAACATAACTTACAAGGAAAGTTTCCTAAGTGTCACACTCGAATTTGTACGAAACTTATACAGTGGGTAAAGGACGTTGATTTAAGAGATACGCATATTTTTATATCGGCGGAAGTTAGGGTTACACCGAAACACCTCCTTAAAAGTGAAAAATAGGCAAATTGCACACATTTTAGCAAGGCCATAACGACAAATGCACACCTTGCATTTTCTTGACACTGGATAAAGGAAGAAAAATAGGAGATATGTGTATTTTTATATTGGCGGCCGTGAGAGTTAACCTCTTCAGCACCAGTGGTATAAACATGTATGCAATGATGAAATGTTGCCCCAGATCCAATGACATACATGTATATGCCATGTTTCTAATTGAAACTAAAGTGAATCTTAAAGTCTGAAACAGGTATTATTTGCTGCTATAAATTGTGATGTTATCAATAGATGGCAGGGCAAAAGAAGTTGCCAAGTAGGAATTCTATACGCATTGCAGGGCCAACGTTCTGGAAGCTTCTTTGCTAGGGGTGAAACTTTAAATTGTGTAGGAAAGCCCCTGATTCTGGACATGCTGGCACAAGTGCATTTGCCTTAGTCGTAGGATTGCCAACATGAGCGTAGCTATGGAGGGCATGGGGAACATTGCTCCTAACTTTCTGACAGAAAATGAAAATTTCCTCCCCATAACCATCCATCCATCCACCTATCCACATACTATAAAACCCTCCGGTCACTCACTGACTGACTGATTTACTCACTGACTGACTGTCTTACTCACTGACTTATCAAAATTCCTAGGTCAAACACCAAATTCGTATGAAGGTACATCTTCACTAGTAGGTTAAGAAAATATTACAAGATTTATCCAAAGACGCCATCTTGAATCTGAAAATGACAGAATCAAAAATTCATTTTTCACATCGTTTACAAGAAATTTAGCATAAAGATTTATCATCAAGAGTAGTTTCGGAAAATATTACAAAATTTTGGAAAAGTCGCCATCTTGGATTCAAAATGGCCGCCCAAACCCATTTTCCACATCATTCGAGCTAGAGAAATTAAATTTTATATAAAAACGTACCATCACAAGAAGGTCACGACAATATAAGGAAACGCTAAAAAATCGCCATCTTTAATCCAAAATGGCCGCTCAAAATACCAATTTCCAAACCAATGATGCTACAGAAACTAAATTTTGTATGAACGTGTATCATCATAAGTAGGTTACAATAAGTGAGGCAAACCTCCACTATGGGGGATGCAGATCGACACAATGGCGGTGCAGTCCCTCAGAGTCTGGTTAAGATAATGGGGACCTAGCCCCCCAAAACTACCGAAGTTGGGAATGCAGCCCTCACGGGTGTCGGGCCATCACCCCCAGAGAAGCAAAGCGAGTCCATCCATATAATATCTAGCCCTCATGGTCACTCACTCACTGATTCTTTAAAATTCCCAGGCCAAATTACTGCAGCTTGAAACACTAAATTTGGTATGAGGGTGAATGATCAAGAGTAAGTAAAGGCAAAATTCTGACATTTTGAAAAAGTCGCCATTTTAGATATAAAATGGCCGCCAAACTCATTGTTTGTAGAGAATACACAGTCTAAACTGCTGGAGCTAGAAACAACAAATTTAGTACAGAGGTACATCATCGTTAGTAGGTTAAGAAAATATTACAAAATGTATCCAAAGATCTTGGATCCAAAATGGCGAACCACCAAATGAAGACTTTTGCAACCAGCAAGTTTACCGTGTGTCTGCGTCTTGACCATGCCACAACGAATCAGTAGAGCGCTACGTTCAGGTCATTACGGAGGTATCGGCCTCTGTATGTGTTGAGTACGCAAGAGAACCAGGATCAAGATGACCAGTAGGGTGGATCGAAAAGGCACTTTCTTTTTAATCCTCTATGTGGAACGGCTGGATTTTTGTCCAAATGGCTTCAATATTACGTGCAAAAAACTTCAGCTCGGTCGGTCGTCATCTCAAGCTGCTGCCAGACCCTTGCAATTGTGAAAATCGACCTAAAAATTGACGTTTGGGGGGGGGAAAATATTGAACATTCTTAATTTTTTTTAAACATTAATTTTGCTTAGAAATGGTAGGAATTGACCTCAGAATACACTTAATATAACATTCCTGATACTGACCGAGGTTTTAATGATAATTCAAAAATTTACAGTTATCCCTCGTTCAGCAATAATCGCATCGCCGGAGATTGAAGCAACACGCCAAATTTATATTATCCGTTGTGCGAAACGCGTATTCTTCGACAGTTCTTTGGCAGGAAGTTTCCAACGGTTGCTACAAATCTTAACAGCTGCTTCTCTTGCCCATAAATAGTACCTTAAAGCGTCATGTACAGTTGGTAAACTTAACGGCAATGACGCAACACAAAACAGTTGTTGTGGACATTGAATTGTATTGTGCGTTTCATCTGATTGTAGCACCTCATGTAAAGTCATCGCTTCCCAACAAAGAAATCACGAGGCACCAAGACAGTCACTACATAATACCAGGCACAAAGTCACGAAAAGTGAACCCAAAGCACTGAGTTCACGTATTCTGATCACCTGTTTCACAGCAGAAGAAAACGAACACTCGCAATTAAGATACAATGCATATTATTGGTCACTGACACTGACACTTTCACCTGACAAAACGTACAGCAAACTGTTCCACTAAGAAAACAGAGAAATCTTTACCAGACACAACAAATTGACCGACAATCACTGCCACGCGTGAAACGTTGTTCAACACAAATTATTAATCACAAACTATTAATACGATGAAGGCGAAGGGCCAATGCAGGCAGCGAGGGAGTCCATATATGTGATCAAAGGGGAGTTGGGTGGCGGAAAACACACAGATACACTGTGTTTTTAAAAGGGGTGAATTTTAGTGATTTATACCATTTTTGACAATACATGTTGTCAAAAATAAGTTGTCTCAAGGTCATAATTTTATAGTAAATGTCAATTTCTAGTACTTGTAGGCGAAATTATTTTATTTTTTTAAATCAGACTGTTTATTAATTTATTCCCAAAAGCGAAATTTTAGGTCGATTTTCACAATTGAAGGGGTCTGGCGGCAGCTTGAGGTGTCTACCGAGCGAGCGGAATTTTTTTGCACGTAATATTGAAGTCATTTCGTCAAAAATTCTCTCCATCCACATAGAGGATTCAAACAATTGTTGTTTTTTATCTACCCTAATGCCCAGCTTTTACACCTAACATGATTACAAATTCTGAACTTCATTTTCCTGTTTTAATTATTATACATTATATAATATAGGAACAGTTTTTCACAGTTTATGTAGGAACCGAAACTCAACTTTTGTGCACTATCCGCTTTAAACCTTCAAGCCTTCGATTACTTTCGTTTTAAAAGTGAAGATGCGAAAAATTGGAAATTTGACAATTTGCAAGGTTGTTGGGGAGGCAGAAGATGTTATTGGATTTGGATGTAATTTTGCACAGTTTATGTAGAGACCGAAACACAACTTTGCAGACTAGCCGATTCCAATTTTCTAAATTACGATTACTTAAAAAAAAATATGTGTATGTGCTCTTGCGTGACATCCTGTATTAAAGCTCAAATAGCAATGGAAATAAAAAAGGTTAAAAAATATGAACGACAATAATTGGAAAGGCGAATGCTAAGAATCCAATATGGCTGTCGCCGGTCGTTTTGTTTACAACGTGTATGCACACTTGCGTATCATTCTGCATTACCGCCCAATAGCAATGGAAAGTAAAACAGCTTGAAAATATGAACGACAATAAGGGAAATAACATGAATGGTAATAATTCAATATGGTTGCCGGCGCCATATTGAATTTCTAAATAAAGCCTAGAAACTGGTTTAGGCTGTCTTATTTTAGGTATATCATTTACTATGAATCTGACGTCAGCCTTGTTTCCACAATTAATGAAAAATAGGCTTACAATTTTTATATAATTCCACTAGAAATTCTGGCTCCTCACAACAAGAAGGCGAATTTCTGCTGGTGGCGAAGGCCTTAAGGGGCAAACAGCCCCTTAAAGTTGAAATATCGGTCAATACACGTGTAAGCAAGGCCAAGTCTCAGAAAAAATACCGATTTCAAATTTCAGCTGAAGTGACGATGCCTAATCTTCCCCAGCAGCGGTTGTAAGATAAAACGATTAACGTTCCTGTCCTTTTCGTGCATGTTCACTTAGTTTATTTTATTCTTTGCACTTCAGAAGAACAAACAGATACGCAACTGCACAAGTGAAATCACTTTAAGGAGTTATACATATTATTAAAAGAAATGGACAACTTCAGAAGAATTTCAGAGTACAGATCTAATTTAGTCGAAGCTGGTTCACTGAGTCAAAAATAGAGGGACTGAATTTGCGTATTAATAAAAGAATTGAATAAAGATAGTGCGAATTATTTGAGTTCACTCGGAACCATCCATACTTATAGATATAGAAAATACTTCTGATTTGTTTCCTGAGGGTTTCATGAGAAAAAATCTTGTACGGAATTCCGGTGTATTTCATCAACACTAAACATTATTAAAACAAAATAGCATCTAGAATTTTTTCTTTGATTGTAATTGCAAATAATAATAACTGAAACTATAAAAATAATAAAAGAAACGTTCTTCGTAAACTTATAAACAAACAAAACTTGCTTTCGTAAGTATAATCTCACCATTGTGTATATTCTTTGAATAATGAATGGGAAATTTACGTCTGAATATAATATGAAGAGTCCGGGAGTGAAACGTGATAATGTTATGTTTATGAAGCTTTTTGAACACTCATTGAAGACCCATGGTGAATACTTTAAAAGATTTACACAACTAGAACAGAGCCTCTATTTCTCTAACCTGAATAAGTTGTCAGTGCACCTAATAAAAACAGTTTTCGCCACATTACGAGTTTTCATGTTTTACTTCCGAACCGTTCATAATCTACACTATAAGGATTAAAATGTCTAAAACTAAAAATTCTAGATTCTGTTCTACTAAATACATTAACGTCCTTATGTAACAGCAGGGTTATGAAGGACAAGACCTACTGCTTACAGTGACATCCGAACCACTACTCGGTTTGCACTTGATAAAAATTATGTGGCCCCATCGAGAATCGAACCCGGAACTCCTTGATTAGAAGGCGAAAACGATATACAATTAACACAGGTGATTTAATATGTGGAATCGTCACAATGAAGCTCACACTATTTGTGACATTTATGCTTTCACCTATTTTGGTTTAATCCATTAAAAAAAAACACCTGGTTTAAAACACCCAACCCTGCTTAAAACACCCAACCCTGCTTAAGTCACCCCCTGATAAATCAATATGCACAGGCCTATGGAAAAATATTTGTCCCGGAATGGGTCAACCCCTAGTTGGGAACCCTAAGTACTAACCAATCATACGCGGTGATCCGGGGTCCAGGACAATTTGATTCAGGCTCGTTCGCGAAGACAATCGTGAGCGCACACTGCTGCTATTGACCGAAATAACTTAGTATTCCGAGCCACACAGAAAAACTAGGGGTTCCAAGGGGTCTCGGTCCAAAATTTGACCCGATTGATCCATTTCAGCTTTGCCTGAAACGGCATAGCTATTGCGTCACTAATCTCCACCGATGTGCTCCATTAATAACTAATCTTAGCAAGCGATTATTCACTTATGCCGGCGAATAACAGGGTCCTCGGCAGATATATTGGGTTGTAGTGAAAGAAGTCTCGTATTCAAGGAATTGTTTGCAATCTTGTAATAAGAATACTACCATCGTTTTCATTATATTGAGTAGTGTATGGGAAAGTGTTAGCAGTGTTATACATTAAGCGTAATTGTTAGGAATTTTCATATTATCCTAACATAATTATGGTACAAAGTATCTTCCTTTCATTTTGCTAGTTGTGCGGAGCTAATTGTCTGGTTTTCTTTCTGTAAAACCTGTCTAGACAAGAATCATCTACTTTCGGTTAGAAAGCATGTCCTTTTCTGTAGCTGATAATTGTTTTTAAAATAACAGGGTTAATATCTGGTGTAGTAAAAAGTAATCCATTATTTTGCCAATAGATGGCTTCAGTGATCTGTATCTCGCGTTGTATCAGTCCGATCGGCTTCAACGAGATGGCGTTCAAACGATGAGATTGCGTACTACAAACACTGTTCAGATAGTTGTGATGAGTTGACTCAGTGTTGTGTGAGCGCGCGTCAAAATAGACACTAGCAAAGAGAAAATACGCTATATTTTACAGTTTTTCTTCAATAAAGGCGAAAACGCAAGCCAGGCGGCTGCAAATGTGAATAGTGTTTATGGTCCTGATACTGTAACAGCCAATCACGCGCAATTTTGGTTTCGTCGATTCCGTGCCGGTAATTTTGACGTCAAAGATGTACCACGCACTGGAAGGCCACGTGTCGAACATGTCGATAAAATCATGGACATTGTCGCGTCCGACCGTCATGTAAACACTGTTTCGATTGCCCAAGAGCTAAACATTGCACAAAAAACCGTGTGGAACCATTTGCATAAGGCTGGATACACAAAGAAGCTTGATGTATGGGTGCCACACGAGTTAACGCAAAAAAACCTCATGGACCGAATTTCCATCTGCGAATCGCTGCTGAATCACAACAAAAGCGACCCATTTCTGAAGCGGTTGGTGACTGGTGATGAAAAGTGGATCACTTACGACAACGTCACGCGAAAACGGTCGTGGTCGAAGCGCGGTGCGCCGGCGCAAACGGTGCCCAAGCCAGGATTGACGGCCAGGAAGGTTTTGCTGTGTGTTTGGTGGGATTGGCAGGGAATTATCTACTATGAGCTGCTCCTCTACGGCCAAACCCTTAACTCGGAACTATACTGTCAACAACTGGACCGTCTGAAGGCAGCAATCGCCCAGAAGCGCCCAGCTTTGGCC
>JAGDQP010068722.1:0-10982 GCA_022664845.1 Lepisma saccharinum
AACCTCGGCTGGTAACCTTTTCTTAACGAGTTTACCCCTTTATATGGTTCTCGTATGTTATTTGTCTTCCCGTTTTCCTCAATCTCCTGAATCTTCTGCGTCAGATATTCTCGCTTTTTGTTTCTGAACCCTAGTGTGGCGTTTCGTTTCGCATTACTGTAGTGGTTGGTATTTGCTTCGCTTTTATTACTTAGCCATCGTTGCCTTGCTTGTTTTCGTTCCTCATGAAGTTTAATGCATTCTTCATCAAACCAAAGTTTGTTTTTCTGTTGTTTCTTCTCACCTACGCGTTCCTTCGCTGCGCTCTTAATTGTTTCACGAATTGCCTCCCACATCTTACTTACATCAATTTCATTATTAATATCATCATTATTATTACTCGAGTCGGCTAGGATTTCGAACCTATTTGAGAGTTCGAGTTGGTAATCCGCTCTTATGCCCTGCTCACTTTAATTTCAAATGATGTACGGAAGGTAAAAGGTACTGAGACATAGCCAAGCTTGTTGGAAAGCCACGCTCTACCGTTTGATACATCATAAAGAAACATAAAACAGAATAATTATTGGGGATTCGTTCGGGTCAACTAAGGAAACTGACTAACTGCCCGGAATGAAACCTACATTCTTCATTCTGTGAACAAAACTCAAAGAATTAGTGTTAAAGATTTGGTTACTTCACTTGCCTAGGATATGCAAGTTAATGTTACAGATATGTAGATGTGAACAAAAAAATTGGGATTCATAAGATGTGTAACCAGAAACAAAACACACATATCAGAAGAAAGCAGAAAGAATAAGTTCTAATTTCCCAAAAAATATAAATATGAGTGCCTGGAATTTTGGAAAAGTTTTTTTTTTCTAGGATGAGACTAAGATAAACTTGTATTGTAATGATGGATATCAGAACGTGTGTAGAAAGAAGAATGAGGCTTTCAGAAAGCAGAACATTGCTTTAACTGATAAAAATGTTGGAGGGTCTGTTAAGATTTGGGGTTGTGTAATTACTACTTGAGTGACCAGTATTCATATCCTGGATACACATCTTCTAAATCCCAATTGTTTCGAAGAATTTTGGGTTGTTCAATGAATTACTAACATTAACTTACATATTCTAGGCGAGTGAAGTAGTCAAATCTTTAGCACTAATTCTTTGAGTATTGTTCACAGAATGAAGAATGTAAGTTTCATTACGGGCAGTTAGTTTTCTTGGTTGGCCAGAAGTGGTTCTATTCCGCAATAATTGCTCTGTTTACGTTGATTTATGATGTATCCAACTGTAAAGCATGACTTTCCAACAAACTTGGCTTGCCTGGCACCGTGTGGATTGCTTCAATACACTGAGTAGACTGCTCTTGTACACAAAAGGATACCTAGAACATTTATTTCGAGAGTAGTATTGGGTTGTCCAAATACTGCTTTTTTTTACGATGAATTTATGTAGTCGTCACTCTTTCGTTGCCTGTTACCTTCCAGGTGTATCGAGTGGTAGTTATTTCTTAAGTATTCTATCTAAGGTATCCAAATTATCATAAAAGGGCAAGAGATTTCGAAATGGTCCATGGTTTACGTGTGACATTCTGATTTCCTCTTTGTCGAACTTGTCCAAATACTTTGTTTTTCGCTGTATATAGTTTCCCTATCTATAAGGTGTATTAGAAACTCAAAATTACGGTATTAACGGCAAACAATAATTGCATCCAAACAGTAAGTTCTTCTTGTCGCTTATTTTTCTCGTATATATTTCTTTTTCTTAAATTATGTTTGTATATGACAAAATCACAATGAATGATCCTTAACCCTCGGAACGCCAAGATAATTTCATCTCACGGAACGTTTCTCGTATGAAATAAAGTACTTGTTCAAAATCAAAGTATTTTAGTGTATGGGTGTATTCATTGTATAGTATTTATTGCATTGTATTGTATTTTATTTTTTAAAGTAGATACTACAAAATAATGAAACATACAGAAAAAAACTAATACATCATATTAACCTTGCAACCATTTTCATGGCTGCACAAAAATATAGGTACCATGAGTCTCTTACTTATTTACACATATAAAGTACGACATATAAAACTATCAGAATCAAACTACCTTCCTCTTTTACTCTCACATGTAAAGCACACCGTATCTGTTGTATTCTGATTCTTGCAAATGAAGCGATTACATTGCTGACAGTTTGCGGAGTACACAGAATTTCACTCTTCCATTTAATGACTAATGGACAAAAATAATATTTTGACTGTATGGGTCATTTTTAACCCGATCTGCCTGATCTTGGCGTTCCGAGGGATAAACGACAGAAAATACGTTTTTATTTTTTCTTTCATTCTTTCTTTTCTTTTATCACTAAATGGTTTTTATCGATGTTATGCACGAAACTTCAGAAACAACACAAGCAATGCACGAATTAACTCCTTTAGCCAGTCGAGGGGGTGAAACGTGATGTAATTTATATAAGTATTGTAGCACACAAGTTTCAGGGAGGAATTTATCAATGAAATAGATTTTCCAAAGGGAGATAAGCTTAGTAGAAGGGGAAAACGAATGACCATGTACTGTAGAAATAGGAGAACCGACTTCACCTTATCATTTGGATCCCACCATTAGGGGGGCCCACTTCAAATTTGGAGGGGGCAGGGCCCCCAAAGCCCCCCGGGATCGGCGCCTTTGATTACAGGTATAACCATCCTTTTTAACTTTTCATACTGTTTCCTAAGAATTACCCTTGCACACATAACCTAACTCAAAACTTCAATTTGTTTTCCCCCTCCTTTTAACGTTAAACGAGAAAGTTGGCTTGAGTGGCCTAGATTTCAAACGTTGTCTCATGCTAATCCTGTGTTTTCCGCCCTTATTTCATTTCCTTTACTTCCATTCGTGGGCGGATTATATTTCCCTTGAAGATGTGTCGCTTTTTGCTCTTCTCGAGGTGCCGTATTCATTGTCCTGGAACATCTCTTTCCGGTGATTAAGTCTGAGCTCGTTGATATAGTACTCGCACGGAGCAGTCACAAACACGGCTGGTTCTGACGTATAACAACCCGCATTCTGTGCTTCTTTTACTTTAATCAATGCTCAGTGTAGGCGCTATTTTCCGTGCGAGACAAACAGGGTTAGCAAGTAATCGGAAACAGATGTTACCCAGAGAGAAACTGGTAACCCACATTTTAGAGGACAAACAAAGAGAACTCTCTGTTCCGTAAAGAAAATTAGTTTTACGTTTTTCGTAAATGAGATTCTTTTTAACGAGTCATGCTTGTTTCTTTCTTTTTTTCTTTCTTTCCTTTTTTAGTAAATTAAAAATGGAACTTCCGTGAGCTATTGGAAAGATCAATCCACCCGGATGCAATCTTCAAAGCCAATGGCTAAATGGAAATAATAATATTTATTTGTAAAGGATCATACCACGGATAATACGATTCCCTGGATAACCAACTCAAGAAGTTCCACATTTGACCTGAAGAAGGAAACAGTATCGAGCTATTGCCCTGCCATCTTACGTGCGGAGAGGTATACTAAAACCTGGAATGAACATGATTTCAATTTTGACCTTCGTTACTTCAATCAAAAACAGTAGCAAAAGCGCTCTTGGCAGTACTTGTGTTTGAAGTTATGTCAACATATTATATATATATATAAGAGACTGTTTCCTGGTGTTGAAATTTTGACATAGATGAAAGAACATTTGAAGAGAACAAGGGAAGAAGGGAAGAAGGGGAAAGGTGCATAAAAGGCGATTTCTCGTAAAACGCATTTAAAAGTCTCTCCCATTTACTCGAGTACATTTCATATTCTTAAAACCGCTATAACTTGGTCATTATGGTATTTATGCTTTTCGATCGAATCTTTCGGAGGTGGTAGCTGTTATTGTGTAGTATCTGTTACGTGTGCAAACTCATTTTTTAATTCACATTCTCCCTTCTTCCCTTATATTCTTAATGTTTTCATTGTTTTGCGAATACAAAGATAGCAGGACTCTAAAACCATTATGAACGGACGTTGACTGAGTAGGTAGTGCTACCATCTTTTGAGGAAATCAGTAAGAATAAAGGGATTAGCTGATATATGTAGTTTTACTTAGCGGCTGATAGGTGTCGCCACTATGCAATGATTGTTCTTAGTTGAAACTATTGTTACCACTTCAACTTTGCGGTCCATTTACAATTAATATCTATTTCTTCATGATTATGCCATTAACAACTGTATGAACAGGATGTACTGCATTCAACCGAACTTTGCAGGTGAATTCTCAATACAAGTAAGAGAAAAAGTATTATTTGCCAATTTCCTCTTCGTTTCTGAGATAAGTCATCTTATAATGATAGACAAAATTAATGTTTTTCGATAAATAATAAAGAATGCATTAAAGTAATATTACGTGTCGGAAGTTAATTTGTATCTGTATGGTAGATATTTGAAGTGATAATGTTGTATTAATGGGCTTACTGTTGACAAGCTTCAATAAATTCTTATTTTTTCAAATAGGTAGTGGCTATGGGCAAGTCCATCGCCCTGCCAACATTGCAGACACGTTAGTTCAGTAGGGACCCGAGGCACTATGTCGAGTACTGTTCGTTCACTGTTCCAGTTACTTTCGCGGATCCAGTTCCAGCTTTACATGACAAGTCACAGTAGTGTGCTACAAATAAACTTTCGAAATCATTTGCCTTCAGCGAATTTGGTGGCCTATGCAGTAGAGCGTCATTTTACTACATGAGAGGCCTGGGTTTGATCCCCGTGTATTTTTCTTCAAAAGAGCTTACATTACTTGTTAATAAGTATTTCCTTGTACTTTTATACAAATTTTCAATATTTTAGCGCGTTTGGCCATCGCCGTACAATACAACATTTTTTTCTTCACTTTTTTAAAACAAATGTATCTCATCGCTGACATTAATTACATGTTCCCTGGCACTTTACTAAGCACGCTCAATATATTAACACGGTTTGGAATTACACATGTCTCACGGACATTATGCAGAGCGAAAGTTAGCGAACAACGGCAGGTTAGACATTTTTATTCTCAGAAATGAAAAGACCAAGGATCACTCCCATCTCTTTTCCTCTTGAAAGTTAAAGAAGATCCCCTTCATGATTTCCCTCCTCCTCTAATTATTTAAAAATGTAAAAAAAAAAAAAAAAAAAAACAACAAGAAAAGTGGTTAAAATTATAACGGTCAACATGTTATTGGGAAGGACTAGTACTACGTTGAATCATTTTCTTACGTTACATAAAATAAACTTTTGAACATCGCAAAAATACATGCATATTCTATTAAACAAAGTCTCGCATAGTGGCAAATAGGAGTCACGTCACGGCAGCCTATGAAACCACAGGAACTCTAACTGCAATTAATAACAGAAAGAAACCACAGCTGTGACATATATATTGGAACAGTTTTGCAACGTTTTCGGCTTTCCTCGGGCTCTACCGACACTCGATCGGCTTCCCTCCCGAATCGACGTACCTACATTGGAGTCACGACTGACGTGCCTATAGCCACAACGAAAGATCATAAGAGAAGAAAAGGATGCGGTGTTGCAAACTACGAAAAGCGATGGTTCAGCCTTGGGCGTTCACTGCGGAATGGAAGGAACAATACAACCCTGTTTCTGGATTAATTACATCATGATGCTTCTAGGCCTCCCCATCAGCCGCCAAATTGGCTCAGTGACAACTTCGTCTTAACCTTGGTCTCAACGTACGTGATTGTTTCTGTTTTCTGATTCTGATCCATCACGACATTCTCTTAGTAAAAACCGGAAAAAGCTTCAGTTAGAATAGCTGGCAGCAAGAATAAAACCTACTACTCGCCCAATTCTTTCAGATATTTGCGACCGTAACTGTTGGACCAGAAGGGAGTTGTCTATATAATAATAACACTGAATATACATTTTATAATACTTTGTTTTTCTTCGAGATTTCAATGGTACAAAATTTCTAATCATCAACGTTTTCTTCAGAGAGGTCCTAATGTGGATTTCCAATTACTTATTGTTGTTTATCAAATTTAATTTAATTTAAAACTATCTTCTTTTACTCAAACACGTGTTACGTCATTATTTGTAGAGATATTACGACTCTTGAAACGATGCCTCGTTACAGTTGGGTGCCTTTAGTCCCGAAACTACGCATGTTTCAACATTCATACAAAAGAGCATTTTGGTTTATTTTGGTCTGAGGGATTCATCCTGTTGCTTATGACGATCGCATTTTAAACATCCTGTATAAACGTTAGCACAATTACAATTTGAACTTAAATTCCGAAATTGTCCTTAACCAGTCGCAGTTTACATTTAGTCTTAGACAATGGTCTACATACAATGATTCCGCCAGACTCCTCTGTGGGGGATGTTTACTCCCCAAAGTCTCGACAAACCCCCTCAACTTTAAAATTTATACTGTGAAAAATCGATAGAAACCGTACGAAACTTCATTTGCACCCTCCTAATTTTGACTTTATATCCCTCCAAACTGAAAATCCTGGTGGAAACCCTGTCTACATATGATCCTCATTCAGATTTGGGTTCAACGATCCCGATTTATCAGGCGGTTTTTAATATGGTAACTATTAATGTGGTAGGTCCTTCATTTGATTAGCTTTTTCCATTTAAAGAATTTATCATAATTTCTCGACACACACTTCAGTAAGTTGTCATCGGATTTTCCGTAAGCTCAATGCTGTAAGGTTTCCGTCGCAATATTTCCCTCATGATACTGAAAAATTTCCCGATTTTTGTAAAAAAAAAAAATCCTGCATGCTAAGTTTGCTTTCAAAATTACTGAGAAACGTAAAACGTGCCAAAAAGATTCAACAAAATTCCCCTTTTATCTTTAATTTGGCCCAGATTTTCCCATTTTTGGTGAAATTTCCCACTACCTGACAACACTGCCTAAATTTGTACGATACTTGTACGATTTTCTTTAGCTGTTCCTACGTACAGGAAAACATTTATCTCTTGTGAAATTTGTAACGAAAATAAAGGAAGGACTTTAAAGATAACTAGTAAGATTTCTGAAGAATATCACTCAGAATCACTACTAATTAACTCTGAATATTATTGTTACAAATTCAGCAGGTAATTTGCTACATACACTAGAATTTCTATCTCACTCTCTTCGTACTAATGAGTCTCACTTTAGTTTCTACGTCATCACATTGATTGATTTCTCAATGTTAATAGTCCTATTTTGTAATAGGTTCAAGTTGATTAAGAACTATTAAGAGAAGCCAACAGCTACTGTATCCCACTAGAGCCAAAGGTAATTAGTTCAACACATAAAACTCATTTTGCTTCATTAAGGAAAACCGTCAGACACATTTATGATATCACTCTCCTAGAAGAGGTAATAAAACCACGTAGCAATTGCAAACAAGCTACAGGTTTCACTTTAATGTGGTCAGATACTTATCTCTAAATCGTGTTTATCATTTAGAAACAGTAAATAATTCTCTACTTTACAAAGAAAGCAATAGATGTCTATATAAATCTTTTTCTAGAGGAAAAACATTCTTTGTTAAATGGATTGTACTCCTAAATGTTGAGCACATGCCGTAAAATCAGTGATAAAAGATTCAATCATTAGTCGTGTCAATAGGGACAGATCCTTTAAGGCATATTTAACACTTTCCTTGCATACGCGGTCCCACTATTGTTTTACTAGGGAACTGTTTATAATAGGGGACCAACCTAACCGACAAGACTCGCTTTATCTGATAGCAATGACGGCGGCAGGAGAAAAAGTCCGGGGGAGGGGGCTACAATCTTTCATTTGAGAAACTCGGGGGGATGACAAGTTTATCACGTATGTGTAAAAGAAAGAATATTGATAAAACTGGGGGGGCTATAAGGGGGACTGAGGTAGATTTTTGGGTGACTTTACTTCACCTACCCCATCCTCCTGTAGCGCCGTCCCTGTCTGATAGACCATGTGATTTAATATTTCTATGCAGGAAGGACAGACATGAAAGACGGAAATAGTTCGGTATTTCATATGCGCTATCTATTGTAACGTCCTAATATCTTCAACTATGCCCAAATATCTTCAAATTCAAATATGTTCAGATGTCTGGAAATATGTCTAAGTATCATCAAATTCAAATATGTCAAAATATATTCAAATATTTATAAGAATCTTCAAATTAAAAAAAAAATCTTCAAATTCAGATACATACAAATATGTTTAAATATGTTCAAATTCAAACATGTCGAAATATTTTCAAATTCAAATATATGGTGTTTTCAAATTCATGTAAGCGATCAACGCCCAACTATCAAATCATGATAGAGGCAATGTCAGAAGTCATGCATTGTTACCAACTTGAGCATAATATGTTAATCAATCTGTCTTCACTTGCATCTCCCAAAGTTTGCAACACTGCTTGATATAGAAAATAGAGTGTTAGCTTTCATTCTAAATAATTAGAAATCTGACGCAGTACCATAATGAGAAAACAAATGTGCTGACTTGGCAATACTGCATGGTTTATGATACAAAGGCACATAAAACAGAGCAATAGAGTTAAAACTTACTTGAAAATGAGGCCGTCCTTTGCCATGGCGTAAACAACTCGCGGCATGGGAAACATGGACCCAAACATGCTGACAGTCAATCCTGCTAGAGCGCCAATAGCAACAATGTATTTGCACTTGATGGCTCCGACATAACCAAACATCTCCACTAAAGCTGAGTCCTCGTCCACTTTATCAAATGGAACTGCGAGAAAAAATATATGTGTTTTGTTGAATAATATTTAATTATATTGTTAGAGACAAAAAATTTTAAGGTGGTTTGAGAAATACTAAAAATAGTGTACCCTATGTTTATGGCATATGTTTATTATGAACATAATTAGTTTGGTTTATTGCATGTTTAAAGGTGTATTTAAAATTTTGCTGAAGCGAAAAATACCGTCTTTACAGGTAATTGTGGCGTAGTTGGTAGTTCGTTGGTTTCTCATTTGGAAGGTCTGAGCTTCGAGTCCAGCTGCTGGCCACTGTGAATAACTTATTTCAGAGTTTCTCCTCACTCACAGAAAGGCAAATGTCAGATTATACCTAAAAAATTCCCTGGAAAAATTCCTTTCCATAATCTCTCTCTCTCTCTCTCTCTCAAACACACACACAGAAAACGATCTGTAAGATGTCTTGCGCAAATAAAATAGTAGCGGACTGACTTGCGTAAAAATTAGAAATATTCACGAAATCCAAATCGGGAAAGCAAAACAGTGTTTTTTTTTTAATTTACATTCAAAACTTTTTTTTAATCATTTTCAAACCATGGGTTTTATTTTATTTTTATCATGCACCTTTTTTTTAACGTTTATAAACCTGTTTTCATGTCTTTTTCCAAACATAGAGTGTAGTTCGGTTTTCCACCAAACTTTAACCGAACCGCCGTAGCTCAGTGGTAGAGGGTTAGCATAGCTATCAGTAGGCCGTGGGTTCAATCCCAATGGCCGACCATCCTGACTGAGTTTTTCCAGGGTTTTTCCTCAGTCACACCAATCATAGTACCATCAACATAGGCCTTGGCCGTTTGGCCGGCACCTTCCTGATTCCTTTCCCCTCCCCTATCCCGGCCTGAGCCATAAATAAAATTAAAAAATTCTACCAAAGTTAAGACACTCCTCACACTTGTTCTCTGCAACTTGATGGAATATAGAACCTAGTAGAGACCTACACGGGTCGAATTTTTCGGCCCAAGCCCAATCCAGTCCGGGCCCTGAAAGTTTTGGAGGTTTTTTAACCCCATCCCAATAAGTTTTAAAAATTCTTGTCTCGAACCCGGCCCTGCCAGATAAGTTAGACATTCTTGACCCTAGCCCGGTCCGGGTCCGATAAATTTTAGAAAGTTTTGGCTCGAGCTCCAATCTTTCTCAAAATTTGGTATTAAATCCGATCCAACAAATTTTGAAAACAGTTTGTAAACTATGACTCACAGCCTCACGCTTGTCTTCCAAATGGCACAATCTATGTTTGTAATTGAAAAGGAAGAAAGCTTCATTAGAGGATCATCAGATGAAGTTTGAATACGCATATTGTCTTTTGTTATTTATTGAAGGAAGGGCTTGCTGCCAACTGAGGTGAACGGTGAACAACTAATCCTCTATATAACGAAAGGGGAGCCGCTAAGCCACCCCAACAGTAAATATTGCATTGTTTCTAATACCTTTAACTCCACGTGCACACAGACTTCAACGTTTGGTTTTATTTCAATTATCGTTTAACGAAAGTCAATAATTATTAAAGAACTGCAAGTAATCGGCCCGAGTCCAGCCCGACCTGAAGAGAAAGCACTGTCAGTCCGACCAAGCCCGGCCCGGCCCAAAGAAATAGCGGAGCTGGCCTTGGGCTGAGCTCAGCCCGTGCATATCACTAGAACCTAGTCCATCTATAAACATGAAAATGGCGCAATTATTTGCCTGTGTTCCACGTTCCCGTCCCAATGTTTTCCTCAAAATACTGATAATTTTCCCGATTTTAGTGAAACTTCCCACCTGCTAAGTTTTCTTTCTAAATTGCTGAAAATTAAAACAAAAGGTTCCAAAAATGTCCAACAAAATTTCCCCATTTTTTTTGTAAATTTTCCCTTTTACCCTTTATGTGGTCCAGATTTATCCGTTTTCCGGAAAATTTCCCTCCACATGACAACACTGATTTTCCTCATGATTCTTCGGCATGCAAGAGTAGGCAATCGCTGCTTTCATTCAGCATGTTCCGTTAAAAGAGGCAAGGTGTGTCTGTCGTTGTGTGGGGTCATTAAAATGGGTATATGGGTTATGGAACACATCTTAATATTTTAATATTTGAATTAGTCGAATTTATCAACGCGAATTGAAAATTTAACGTCAGTTTATAGCAGTGGCGACCGGTAGTTGTCTCCACTGGGTGCTGCATTCAGACCCGCCGCTAGCCACAAAGAGTAGGGGATCAAGAAAAATTAAGGAAGGGCTTGGGCTCACGAAATATACAT
>JAGDQP010068723.1:0-10982 GCA_022664845.1 Lepisma saccharinum
ATATATATATATATATGTGTGTGTGTGTGTGTGTGTGTGTGTTACCGATCTCAATAGGCAGATTTTTCTTCTATCTACCTAATAATCGCCGCTTTGAGAAATTTGAACCCATGACTTTTGAATGTACAAAAAGTACCGGAACGCGCGCGCCTTAACCAACTACGCCACGAAACCGCAACACAGAGTTGTTGCTTCAAATAATGATAAGTATATCACGAATAGAGATAATGATTCCTATTCATTTAAGTCGTTTTTTTCATTTATAACTTATTTCACGAGCTTAAATTTATTGAAACATGCAATGTAGATTATGTTATTACTTATTTCATCAAGAAATGATGTTAATTGGTCAATATGGTACCTTGCAAAGCTAAAGTTTAGCTGAAGTGTCAGTTACCTGTCTTAAATTCTTGAACTTGCACTTTTACACTTAAGGTTATTCTTGCAACGGTGATTTCGCATTTTTGTCTTAAATCTTCGACTTAATTCAGCTTTCACACTTAAGTATTTTCTTGCAACCCAGCACAGACTTTAATATCACTGAAATTATGTGGGTCTCTCTCTTTTATTTCTAGCTGAGATGAAGGTAGTACTGCATGAAGAATAGCTACAAATTCCACTCTCGACCATTCAGGACTTTGTCTATTTTTTTAAAATTCAAGCTTTATTACGTGCTAAAACTGGGCTAGAACTCCTTTGTTAACATGACATGTTCCGGTGTTCACAAGTGTTTCCACGTTTGTTAATATCTGTCCGTATCGTATAGAATTGATGTAAAATAAATTTATATGCGTTTGCATAGCACATGCACCATTTCTACAATCATCAAGAAAGGGAATAACATTTCTCAAACGTGAAGTACATCATTTTACTTCTCTTAACCCTTTGACTACCAATTTTTGTTCTTCTATGTAAAAATTGTTTTAATTATAAATTGATGACATGTGTGTTAGATATGCTCAATCTAATTTACTCACGGCTGGATATTTTTATATGATGTGGGGCGAGGTAAACTCAGGGCTGGGTTAAATATTGACATGTCCCACTGGTTCTACAAGGGGAATATATTTGTTCCAAAGGTATTCTAGCTAACAAAAGGAAACACAGCGATAAATATTCAACACATTTTTTTTTTGGTTCATTTACAATTCAATCATAATGAAAAACTCATCCATTTATGAGTGTTAAAGATGTTTACAGAGTGGTATTTGACACGCGTTACAAACAATTGTCGTCCTCTTCTCACCTTATGTTGTGTGCATCCGGCACACCGTATCCTTGTAGTGGTTTCGATCAGTAAGTGATCATTCACATGAAGCATCCGCTTTGCTAGTTTTGACGGCCTTCCTTTGCTTCGTTTGCGCTTTACATGACTGTTTGTTTTCCAATACAAATCATGACTTCAGCAAGTGGTAGAAGAAACTGCAGTATGTTTACTTGCTTTCTAGAATTCTCATATTCAGGCCGGTATTCTTCATCCGAAGAACCATCTAAACACATATCTATATCCGAGTAAGATTCTCCGAAAATCATTGCCATGTCTTCGACAGTCAAACCTCTCTTACTGGTCATTTTGCAGCACTGAAAAAGTTATAAGAACCGTTGTAGATTGCTGACTAAAAATATCTTTCCAGTACAATTGGGATATATATAATCCACCACGGAAAACCATTGGGACACATGTAGCCCAGTAAAGAAAAATGGATTATACTATATAGTTTTACATACCTAATTAGAACTGAAGTTTTATAATATATGCTCAGCAGAAAAATAAAGAGTCCTTTCACACGAAATAGAACAATAAACATTCAACAATCACCAAACTGCGTCACAACAACATAGAGCACGACTTCTGATAAGCAACTAACTGTAAACAAAAGCTTCCCTCGTTTGTTCTCTAAAGTTCTTGACATCTGCAATAGTTTTGAAAACTAAAGACGCTCCTGGTCACATCTGAACCATTGGCACAATAGCATGTGTGTTTCAGACTTGAAAAAAATTATCAGTATCTGATTTTTTTTCTCGGGATGCATGTACCACGTAGTTAGTGAAAGGCTATACCACGTTAGTAAGACATTTAGAAAAATAAATCTGAAAGGATTGAAGACAAGTGAATATCATTCTCATAAATATAGCATTACGTATACAGGACTGAAATGTAATTTGCTACCCAGTAGATTACTTATCCGTAATTAAAACCAAACGATATCTCGACAAAGAGGGGGAGGTAAAATTCATTACTGTGAAGTGATTTGGAAACTCTAGATGCCAAAAATGGGTCTGCTTCATTGTACCCATATGCCCATTGCTCTTTTAGTTGAACATTTATTTACGTGGACTGTCTCCTCTTAAGTTTATCTGATATGTTGTGTTCTGCATGTATTCGTAAGTTCCTTTTTCTAAAATGGATATAATTTTTAACCCGCCATCGATCGGTTGTGAGCACAGTGTTCAATTTTGCATTGATATAGTATCTGAATTTACGTAAATTTGTGCATGGACCTGTGTTGCTGTCTAGCTGCAGATTGGAAAACTATGTAAGGTCAGGAACATTAATAGCGACATGTCACGAGCACAATGTGAATCAGAACCGTGATACTGCTACGTTTGTTCTGACTGTGAACGGACCGCTAAAAAGCAACCGCTTGCATTTGTATTTTGCAATCTTCTGCCAGTGTGTTGAGGTGATTTCGAGCTGAAGTGGATCCTGAGGAAGTCAAGATACGACAATGGGTAATGGAAGAAAACAATGGCAGTGATATTGGTAATGGCAGGCTGTCAGAATTTGATAATCCTGCTGATTCTGATGTAGATGAAGACATAAATACAGAAAATGAGAGCCATATTAAAGAGTTTGCCGATGAGGGTGCTGATATTTCTCCTAGTTCTTGTGTATATTATTTGGAGAAGGACAGAATAATTGTGTCGAATGCTCACCGAACACGCCAAACAACACTTAGAACACGAGTCAATATTGTGTTTTGCCCCTCTCGTGTAAAGGATGAAGGTGCGAAAATATCCAAATTGTTCTTCAAGCCTGGAAATTATTTTTCTACGCAAGTGATAATAGAAGAAATAACAAACAGAATTAAGAACAGTCTTCACAAAATGAGAACCAGCTTCAGCAGGCACAACGATGTCACTGGCACAAACACGGGTGAGATTGCCGCTCTCATACGACTGCTGTATTTGACCGGAATAATGTGATCTCATCAAATAGTAGAATACCTTTGGATTGCATATGGGACAGCACCTGAATACGTTCGTGTCGTTATGAGCTACATATGATTTTATTTTCTTATTTTCTCATTGAGTGTTGGTCTTTATCGGTTAACAAGTTTCTCTTACGAATTACTCACGGGATTTTGAGTTTGACCAGTTCTGATTGCTAAATCATAGACTAAACAGGTATTAGTTTTGCCTCTGATCTAGCCTGAAGACGTACTGTCTAACTGTCTCGCTGCACCTTTACGACGGAAGTGAGACTAGAAACTTCACATAAAGATATCCTGTCGTTACAACTTTTGACTTAAGTTATTATTATTATTATTATTATTATTATTATTATTATTATTATTATTAGAGCATCTGTATGATCGTCAGTGAATAAGGGAAGATATAGCGTTTATTCTGTTTGGTTGTCTGCCCCTTATATATAAGCAATCGCAAGTCAGACAGAGTTGAGCCATACACCGTTCGATTCGTCATGCTCTCAAATGAGGAGCAAAATTATCAGTTTGACTTTAATCTGCTGCAGTTATTAGGTCCTTCCTAATTGCTTAGTATCCTCCATTCGTGATCGTCTTAAATCTCAGTATCTACAATTCCGACAGAAATAAGGCATAAACCGTCGGATTCTTAATAGTTCGAATCCATTCTACAACCTTTTACATAGGGTCTGAAACTGGTACGTTCTTTTCAATCGCTTTGTATTCTCCATTTGTGACCCTCGTAAATCGCAGTAACTACAAGTCCGACACAGATGAGCCATACACCGTTGGATTTGTAATTGTCTCAAGTCGTGGAATAATGTATCTCATAAACATTAGAACTGACAGTTTCTTTTCAATCTCCTAGTATCTTTATATGTATGCTTTCATGTCACTCTCTCTAGATCTTAGTAACTACAAATTGTACAAGGATGAACGACACACCATTGAACTCGTCATGGTCTGAAACGATAAGGAAAATTATGAATGTGACACTAAGGCTAACAGGTCATTTTGGATCGCTTAGTATTTTCCGTTTTTACTATTTCCCCAACTTCGAAAGAGATTAATATATCTTTGAATTAGTCATTGTAGCTGGTGGGAAAATTTATGATTTTGACTCTAAAATTGACAATGCCCGTCATTCCCTTAGTAATATATTTTTACTCTATGATTTGGAATCTAAAACTGCCAGGCCCAGGCATTCGCCTAGTTTGTCCCTGTGACTTTGACTCATACTTGTGGATACGTTATAAGATGATTTGAAATTATGCGGGGCGCTTTGCTTTTGCCAATAATAAAATATTAACTTAACGTAATACTACTATTATTATTATTACAACGTACAGAAATCTTCAAAACTCACGCGGTGTTGTATTTTGTATTTGTTTGTCTTCTTCAATAATATTCACAGATGTGTTTCATGTATATATTCCAATAAAATTTTAAATAGGAAACATACATACAATATAGTATCCTTTCCATATGTTTTAATAAAACTTCGAGTAAAATTTATTTATTGTAGGTTACAACGTGAAAATCTTGTATTCTGCAACAGATAAATATAATTTACTGAAATAGACAATAGAAACAACGTGCATATTTTGTACGTGTGAGCGCTGTTCTATCATCCTACCGACCGATGTTGTAGGGTTAAAATGTTCAGTTCATTGCGAAACAATCTGAAAATTACAAACAAAATAATTAAATACATGTAAAAAATGAATGTAAAACGCATTGTTCCCCAAAAAGCTAGCCCTTCATTGATACACAACACACTTCTAATAAATTCCACCAGAATAAGATTCTGTGTTTCACCTTAGCAGGGTAAAGACCGGGAAAGTCAACTTTGTGATGCTTAAGCAAGCTTTACTTCTATGTGCCTATTTCACGGTGTGGTGGTTTAAATAATTCAGAATCTGTTTAAAGTCGAGATGAACCTGTTTATTTTAAAGGGATAGAGTTTCTCGCGAGATCATATTTAATATATGAATGATATTAGGAATAATAGGTCGTTAGAGAAATGAGAACTGCCTATCCTCTTTAGATTTAGTCTCAAAATTAAAACTAAGTCATTTGATCGAATACGTGAATGTCCCTACGTCAACAACGTCATTCCACGTAGGTAGCATTGCTTCCAACATGAAAGAAGTTTACGTGGTCTAAGTGTGCTGAAAGTACTATTGTCTGAAATCCAGTAAGCTTATGCAATATTAAACTTTATAAAGATTCATTAAAGAAAACTGTTTCAATTAAAGTAAATTGTTCAGTTCACTATGTACACAAACAATGACACTTTAATATATTTGGTAATATACGTTTTAAACAATGTAGATAAATATATCCCATTAGAAAACCCATGTGTAAACTCTATAAACATAATACTATTTTTCAGTAACGCAAGACCACTACATCAGCTCGATCAGTTTTTTTTTTAAAAACTTGGACCAGCGGATCTCCGTGGTCAGCTTTTCTAATAAAAGGCTTTACAAATAAAAAAATAAGGTTTTGAACTCCAAAAGTGGTGTCACTGAGATAAATGCTTCCAAAATAATACGTAAAATATTTTTTTTCTGAAATTTCTGATTAAGTTTAATTGTCTCAATATTGTCTGCACGGTTAGATACATTAATTACACATTAACCTCTACAGCACTGCATTAGTTAGTGTGATAGGGATACTCGAAATTAAGTAGCATTAGTATTTAAAAATGTATTTTCAATTTTCCTTAAAGTTACAGCTTTATCTCTCAGTTGGTGGCTAAAACTAAGTTTAGGTTAGATCCCAAAGTTAACTAAACGTTAATTATTTACAGCCTATCGTCATCAATTTGACTTGATGCTGGGTTAGATTAAATCAGATAGTACGATTGTATATATCGTTTAGTAGAAGGATAATACCACGTACATCATTTTTTAAATTGTTTCTAATACACAATATCTAGAAGATGTGGATTAATTTGCATCTATGCATAAAAAATCAAATTATTCAGGAATTGAAATTCGCTCTAATTGCATGTGTTTTACAAATTATACGATGTGGGATGGACTGTAAATACTGCATCAGACATTCAATTCAACTGAATTCAACGTATTCATAACCTCTGCACCAGGATCACTACCTTGTATAACGTAATACCCTGACTTAATATGACCTAGCATAATCTTACTTTAACATTAAGTATATTACAACTAAAATGAGTAGTTTTCACATAAATAAAGGTAGAGCTATTTCAGTATAGTTATTCCTGCGAACTGACATGAGGAACGTATTTCGTACAATTCTCTAGCACAGAATGATATATTACATTTATCTCTCAGAGTAATACCTTTAAAGCAAAACTAAATTTGGAACGCATTTTACTTCAAATTTTGGATAGCATGACATATTACATGACCAGCTTTCCATGGAAAAAATCTAACTAAGATTCAATATGGCTGACTTGAGGATAACGGTCATTATGGTAATAATTCATATTGAAAGAACACCATAGTTAGGAATAATTTATATGCATTTCACTTTCCATTTCCCTTGTTATCTAAAAACGTAAGTTTTCTCAGGCTATTGACTTATTTACTAATGTTGTATTCGTTATCTCTCACAAGATGATATTTATGGCAAAAATGCATTCAGAAACACATTTTCAGTCAACATTTAGCCCTAAATGACCTTTTACTCGACCTCCTTTCTACTTAATAAAATTGTTGAAGATCCAAAATACCGGTCTTCAAGATAGCAGCGGCAAAGGACACACCCTACGACAGGTAACGCCTTCAATACACTATCCACTACAGTGTATTTGCTTTCCATTTCTTTCAGCAACTTACAATTATAAAGGTAAACACTTTGATCACTTTCCGTAGACAATAATTTGACTATGTATATCATTGATATCTCTTAAAGAAAGTGCATTAAAGTTGCCAAGATGTGTTTGCGCACATACTTGATCATTGTAATCATGACGCAAGAAAAATATAATTCTTTTCTGCCTTATTACTATATTTACTTGCAAGAAGATTTACTTACTAAGTTTACAATCTCTCTTCTTCTCAAATTAATATTTACTTTCAGGGAGAAGGGAAGACCCATACTGTGAACCGTTAATAATTAACTTTAACATTGTTGATGTAGGTAAGTTACAATATTTGTTCTGGTCAAGAATGCTTAAATTGTAGACGTCATAATTGATTACAACCAATGAATGATTGATATTCTTGAATATATATAATTCGTCCACGTAGTAACTTTAAAGTAGTAATGAAAGTATTTTTTATTATCATGCATGCAAATTTTAAAGATTAAACAATAGGTAACATTGTGGATATAATTTTTTTTGACCTTGAATGTATACTGAATTTAGTTAAAATAGGCGGATAAGGTTATCACACTTAACTTCATTTTAAAAACACACAACACACGTAAGCGTATACATGTTCTAACAACATCTTGCTCAGAAGACACATTAATACACACTAAGGTTCATTAAAAGCACCATAACGCCGAGAGATCCTTTCAATGCCATCCGCCAAGCACGTCTCATAATTTGGTTTACTTACCAAAACTAAAAAAAAATGTAACCAATCACGGTTCATCTCTCACAGGCCCCTATTCAACTATACCTCATCACAAGCCTGTAACAGGAAAAACAAGGAAATTTCATGGAGGCACAACATATATATTAGATTAATAAATGTCAAATAATTAAATAATAAATATAAAGTAAATCAATAAATAAATAATAAAAAGGGATGTTTAAAATTAATAATAAACCAAAGGGTTTATTATTAGAGGCTATAGAACAGTTCTGAGGCTATAGAACAATCCTTATTTTCTGGAGTACTTTCTCCAGTCTCCTCATCCCAATATGTCTTCGCATTCCTCATTTATACTCAAGCCACCTTTGCAATTCATCACTGTATCTCCCGTTTTCCTAATTCTCCTAGCTTCTTCCCACCTCCTAACAAACTTATTTTTCTCTTATTGCAATATATCCGCCCCTTCCTAGTCTATAGCATGCGCGCCATCCTGTACATGTTAGTAAACATCATTTATTTCTATTTTTCAATCTGAGGTCATCTTTGTGTTCTTTAACTATTTCCTAGAATTTCTTTTCCTTCTCTCCTATATACACTGCCCCACAGTTCATACACCAAACACTATATTCTACTCCTCTTGTTTCTGTCCCTTTAGATCAACTTTCTTGTTGTTTCACACTAAGTCTAGGACCCTGCTTGCTCCTTTAGTATGTTTTCACAAGTATCTCCTTTAACAGCCGCTTGACGTTTTCGGGAATTCTTCCCTCACTTTCTATCCCAAACAACGTCTTCTTCACTTTCTTTTTCTTCTCTCTTCTTCTTCTTTTTGTTCCATTTTATCATCCTGATCATTTTTCTGCCATCCTCTTTAAATTGTTTCCAAAACCATTCCACATCTCCGTTTGATCTTCTTCCGTGTTATATTTCTCTATTCTCTCCTCCACATTTCTTATGAAATTTCCTTTAGTTATTTCATCAACATCACTCCTCTTGTGTAACTTAATGGTTTCGTTTAGGCTGATGAAATAACTAAATAAATGTCATAAGGAACGTGTAGAAAAGTATAGAGAATATTAATACGGCATTAGATGGGGAACCGTTTTTGGAACAATTAAAATAAACTGATTATAGTGTGAAAAACAGAAGAAAAAAATAGGAGGAAAATGGCGCAAATAAGGAGAGATAAGAAAAAGAAAGTGAAAAAATAGTTGTTCGAGATAGAAAGTGGAGGAATAATTACCGAGAAAATCAAACGGCTGTTAGGGAAGGTAGGAGAAAAAAACATATATGAAAGGAAGCAGAAGTGTCCTGATTTAGTGAGAAAAAATAAGAAAGGTATTCTAAAGGGTGAAACACGAAGAGGAATGTTATATTGTGTTACTGTATGAACTATGAGGTAGTGTATATGAGAGGCTAAAAAGAAATTTAGGGAAAGTATAAAAACCACAAAGAGGATTTCAGATTGCAAAGAAATAGAAATGCTATTTACAAAAATGTACAGGGAAGGGCGCATCATATAGACTGGGAAAGGCGGAGATAGTGTAATAAGAGGGAAGGAAGTTCGTTAGGAGGTGGAAAGAGGCGAGGAGAATTAGGGTAATGGGAGATAAAGCGATGAACTGGAATGGTGACTTGAATATAAACAAGGAATGGGAAGACATATTGGGAAGAGGGGGAGCGGAGAACGTAATCCAGAAAATAAGGACTTTTATAAAGCTTCCACCCCTTTAATTCTTTATTATTAATATTTATTTATCTATTTTCCAGTTTCCCTTCTATTTATTATTTATTTAATATTTATTAATTAATTTTGGCCTCATGTTATATTTATTATTTAATTATTATTTATTTGACATTTATTTATAAATTTGTGTGTCTCGGTTAAACTCCCTTGTTATGTTTTTCTCCGCTACAAATTTTGATACCGGTATACTTTACTAGGGGGTGTGGCCTGTGAGCGAAGAACTGTGGTTGGTTATGCATTGTATAGTTTTTGAAAGTAAACGAATTATGAGATGTGATTGGCGGATGGCGTAGAAAGGGTATGTGGACTTTCTGGTGAGTTTCTGAACTGTTAGTGTGTATGAATGTGTTGTTTGTGGAAGATGCTGGTAAAAGATTTGAAACGCTTACGCTTGCTGTGTGATTTAAAATAACATTCAGTATAATATCCTTGTCAGTCTGTTTTAATATATACAATAGGTAACAAATATTTCATGTAATATGATTAAACTAAGATTTAGAATTTAATAAATGATTAGATATATTTTATAATTCTTAAATTATATTGAATTTGCAAATAGAATACTTTGTTTTTACAGACATAGAATTATCATTTTTATAGTATAAAGAAACGAAATTCCTAATCTGTTGTGATTATATTATTAGATATACAATTTATACACCGTAAACACAAGACTATTTTCTTAACATTTATGTATTGACATATCAACTAATAACACTAAAATATTTTTGCGGATTAATGTATTTCCCTAAATGGTTAATTGATACAGATGTATTCGCGATCAACACAATTGTTCTTCACGAATCGAAAGAAGTTACACCTCAAGTCTTGAAAACAACATTAGCTCAAAATCGCAAATTTTTCATTCCATGTGTTTCACTTGCAAGCCTGCATTATATATCTATAAATTATATTCTTTAAAGTTGCGTTTGTATTATATTTATAATAACCAGTCTATTTATGTTAATCAGACAGTGATAACGTGTCCATTTTAGTGACCGTATCCCGCTCAATCGAAAGTATTTATTATTCAAATAATTATGGCTTTTTTTGCTGTACGTGATAATATATGAAAGAAAATAGTACATTCCGGTACTCTGAACCGTAACTGTATCTGCATCTACGTTCGTTGTCCAAACAAGTACAAACTGCACACAGTCTCTGTTGTCCAGGTGGTAACGTCCAGGATTTCAAATTGGAAGTGTGTATAGAGGCGGGTTTTAAGAGTTTCTCCTTGGTTTCAAAGACAAATACCGAGTGTTATCTAAAGGGAAGTATATGCTTTCAACCTAACCCATCCCTACCTGGACCAAATATGCCTAAAGCCATTAATCAAATAGTATTTCAGTTCAAGTAAGCTAGTGCTTATATTTAACATTACCTAGATTATTTCCTAGATGTAAACGAAGTACCGGTATATCTAATAGTTCACTAGTCCTATTCTTGTAACCATAACGTCTTCAGTCACTTTTATTGACGTTCAAATTACCTAAC
>JAGDQP010068725.1:0-10981 GCA_022664845.1 Lepisma saccharinum
CCAAGTAAAGTCTCTCAGGGACGTGCTTCTATGAATATTTGGTGATCAAAACAAGTATCGAAAACTATGTACAAAATTCAATAAACTTGAAAACCAGAGAGACCCAACCAAGGTTATTTCCCATTTCTTCTTCCTCCTCTTATGATGCAAACACCTACCTTAATTCTGTTTCCCAAAATGCATAACAGCCATGTCACGTGTACTCCATGAGAAAACACGAGACAACCCAAAATCGAACAGAATAAAACTAGTCACACTCTGACACCGCATGCTAGTTACAGTACCGACTTCGAACTGTGAATTTGCACGTTGCGCTTGTGTTTTTTAAAAAGTGAACTCAATCGAATTTCACTTAGTTTGTTTTAAACATCAGCGAACTTTAAACAGAACATTCTCTAGTGTTTAATGAACTTAGTGAAGACATACGTGAGCAGTGAATAAAATAAGAGGTACGTGTATCTAAGGGCATGATTCTTAAATCCAGAAACAAACAACTTGCTCAAATCATTCTAAATTCCCATCGACCAAAATAGATTCTTTGTAGAAACTTTGTTCAAAACCATCAAATAAAATAGTAAAATGTCTAATATCAGCATGTCCTCCCATAATTACCACGTATTTAGGTCTTTAAGGATTAGTTCAGTGTTATTTCTTCAGGGAAAAGTATGTATGTTCAAGTGTGTACAAATAGTGCATTTACAGTTGTTGTCTGATTTAAAACAAATCGAACAGCTACGCCTCCCCGAGGCTCAAATACGGTAAGTTTATATATATAACTAGTACAAAGGAAAGCCGGGAAGGCAATTTAAGGTAAATTTAAGACAAATGGAGAAAAAATTATAATACTTACAGCCTACTTTCGCATTAGATCACACATATTCACATAAAAAAAGTCACTATATTTCGTGTATTCACACTCAAGTAGAGAGGAAGAGAGCGAAGTTCACGTGTTTGAAGAGACAGTGGCGACACGTATATATATTGACATACATGAATGGCCTATTTCTTTCTAGTCTTGTTTACGGCCTGGCAAGAATTATAATTTAAACTCGATTGCATTATCATGTCAGGCTCTTTTAATCTTCCTATATGCTGTTTCTACCTCTGATATTGTTTTTATGAAATTAAAGTTCAAACATTACTCTATTTAGTAGTCCATTAGATAGTTCTTTTGGGCCCATACTTTCAGTATGGTGAAATTTGCATTGAACTGTAAGTGCGGGCTGTGAAAATGTCACTGCGTGACGGTAACTTAAATATTATATAATAAATAGTATTTTTAATATATAATAATATTTAATCGAGAACGTGATCCCTAATATTTTTGCTAGCACATATGTCCAATTCGCATTTTTTTTTAACTTCTCATCAGTTTCGTGACGCGTGGTATTGCTCGTTAATGTTTTACACAAAATTTATTGCGATTAGGAAAACCGATCGAAATACTTTTTGTTCAGCATTTGACTCTAATGCACCACATGAAAGCACTTTACTTCTCAACAAATATTTTGCTGTGTACAGTACTTTTCGTAGTACATTGAAAGTCGCACACTCACCATAATCTGAGCACTAACAATACTATATTAATGATTTATACCAAATCTATTGTAATCAGAAAAAAAGTTTAAAATACTCTTTTGTTCAGCATTTGACCCTAAAACACGACACAAAAGCAATTTACTTTTCATCAAGTATTCTGCAGTTTTTTTTACTTAGTGTATAGTACCTTTTATATGTGGAGCGTCACGCACTGACATAATTATGTATTCGTTTTATATAATGCTTGCCAGGGCGTAAGAACGATTATTAAGAAACAAATCAATAGTTCATGTCTATATAGACAAGAACGAAGTTTAATTTATAATTTGTTAAATTTCAAATTACAACATTTTTAGCTGAATAATTAACTGTTAAAATGAAGTACAATTCTAGCTCTTTTTGTGATTTTTTTTTTTAATAACGCCAAAACAGAAGCTAATTACGCATTTCTGCTAATGACTTTTTTTATTTCTTTACGTAGACATGAAAGAATCGACTGCACTAATTAAAATAAATCCACAGTACGTTTCAGTTTTTACCCCTGGTATGACATTCGTGGAATCACTCAGATACATTTTGTGTAACTCAAGTCCTCCCGACGTTATGGCAGTTCTATAATCACGACGAGTCTTTTTCGCACGACGACAATGATCCTTGTCAAGCTCGTCTTGGAGTTGAATGCTGAAAATCAGGTCCTTCCAAATGTACTGACGTGGCCGGAACCGAAACTTCAACCCCATCGAAAATCTCTGGACGGAACTAGGATGACGGGTCTAATGAGTAGACAGACCGGACTGACAGAGCTGGTATCGGTACTCCAGAGACTTGTGGGCAGTTTATGTAGATGGGCTGCTGCTATAACAAGTGAAATAAATGCTATTCTTTATTCCCATATTGTATTCTTTTATCCATAGTACACACCACCAGCCTTTTCTCTCTCTGGTTTACATACATTTTCTCGCAATTGATCACTCGCAGAGTCACATTTCGAAAAGTTTTCAAGTTATGCGCAAAATCTATGGCAAATGGTTTTGAATATGCGCAAGCTAAATAAAACAAATTAATACAAATATTACACAGCCTTAAGTACAAGACGTACTGATGCTTTACTATTAATGATGTACTACAAGATCAGGTTAAATACGTGTGTGGGAAGTAATAACTTTCCTGGACTATGTACCTAAAATAAATAAACTAAATAGGGCGTGGAATGAATTTTTTATATGCCTCTGAAGTGCTGTACAGTAATTAAACATAGCACAGATTAAACAAGTAATATTTGCACTTACACGGCCGCCATCTACTGGAAAAAACACTGATAGTGCAACTGACTGAGATCATTTTTAGTTCATTTGTTTCTTCTTTGGATATGACAACATAGCAATTTAACAGATATTAGGCAATATTATTTTCCTTACAAGCATGATACATGAAAATCAAAATAAAACTACGTATTTCTTCTCTGAAGCTAGTACAGGGTTACATACTAAACAAGAGGCGAGTACAAGCTGCTTTTGTAACAACTCAGTATAAACAGAGCGGCTACTGGTACCAAATTTTCAATGCAAGACAGATTCTAGTGCTCTGACATAGGTTCTTTTTTTTTTTTTTAAATAAAACCCAAGGTAATTGACAGTAGTAGTAATTTCCACTATTTGTAGACAACTCTTACCCGATCGAATGTGTGTTCTTAATATTTCGTACATTATAACGTGAATTATTATAACCAAAATATTCCTTTGATTGCCCTTTTTCGAGTACATTATTCTTGTACGCCGAAAATAAACTATACACAATGATTTTTTGACGCAATTTCATACAATACTGGTATATGAGAACGATCAGAAAGAAATTATTTCAGTAATTTAATTTACCCTCGATGGATTGTGAATTCATTTCCTTACTTTACAAGTACAGTTATGACGTCAAAAGAATTTATATCAATCTATTTTTACACACTACAAAAGCAATCATAATTTCGTGTATCCCCTTCTTTATACTTATATAGCAGATACTATTACTTTGGTTTCCAATCTTAAATATATATATATATACCGGTACTGAATGAAACATTACACAATGCAACAGAACAAACTGACTGCATCTGCAATAGCATTTCTCTCTCACACACACACAATGAACTGAAATATTGTAGACTGTTTTATCTTGAATCCACGAACATTTAGACAAAACCTGAATCACAGTTTGTTGAGCCCATAAAGGCTGTATGTATAATTCTCATGATCTTAAAGATGGAAAAGTGTTATGCCATTTTATAACACTCGTGATATAACTAAAATATACAACTAAAATAATATTTTTTTTCTTTCCTATCGTTAGGGATTAACCCTTGGTGCATCGTGTTCTAAATTATGAGTTGATAACACAATCAAGAACTCCTGTCATTAACATTTAATATAAAAAAGAAAATCCACACCTTCTAATGCATTTTAATCTAAGATATACAGTATATTCAGCTACACAAAAAGTATTTTGGGTGTCTGCAAGAAGATATAATTGTTGGTTTGTGTGAACAACTCACATGTATAGCTAACGCTGCTTTAAAAACAATTACGCTAATTGATATAGCTAATGAACATTGCTATATTATCGCAACTCATGATGATGTTGAACAGAGCATCCCTTTACATAATAAAGTCAAGGTACCATGGCAAGAATTACAGAAACTGTATACTGAAATAGACAGTATTATACATTTTACGAGAAACGGAAGTTACATCTGGTTTATTTTTGTTTGTTTTTCTTGACACTTAAAAAAAAGTGTTCCACTGTGCACAGAATGATTCCCAATCTTGAGCAAGTAACAACGAGTTCGTACGTCTCAAAAGCTCCTGGATTGCAAGTATACATTAAAAAACGTTATTTTGTTATCGTACACCAATGATAATACGAAAAAGAACTCTCTTTGGCAATTGCAATCATCATCCACTTTCATACTGCCTCGTTTGTCATAATAGAAAAATCAACTACACATTTAGAACGCACTCTTCTAGAAACATGTCCTTTATCTGAATCCAATGAATGCCCTAAAACAGCTACGCATTGGATAGTATCTTCCACATGTGCATCCACTCACATATATATTCGCTGCATTATCTCGTGCCAGTGGAATCTTAAATGTAGTAGCACAAGTAGCAGAAACGTTCACAGGACCCTCGATTCCCACCTATGCGAATCACCACATCAGAAACCTTCTTTGTACTGACGTGTTTCCAACTTTGCTTGTAGAAGCTCTAACTGTCTTTTCGCTTCACACTGCGGGAAGTTCGCCATGTCGTAATACTGAGTTGCAATCTTCAATAACCATTCAGCTAAAAAAGAAGAGAAGTAAAATAAAAATAATAATCACAACACATACATAATTTACATGTAGCAAAAAAAAATAAAGATAACGAATGTACGTTGTTTAAAAAAAAATTACGTCGCACTACACTACATACAGCAGTCGGTAGTGTGTTCACCTTGTAATTGAGAGGACTCGGGTTCAATTCCCAGTGCTGGTCATCCCAATAAATATAGCAATTATTTTCTTTAACAATCTTGTGACATCAAGTTTCACGTCAACTCAATGGGAGAAGCAATTTAAAAAAACAACAGCGTTTTCTCGTGCATAAGACGAGTAGAGTGTAAACAATGAAGGCATGCTCGTTGAATTTGAACTTATTTTAAGGCCTTTAGACATCTATGGCTTAGGTCGGGATAGCGGGATACAGTAGTGAAAGGACGTTGGAATGTAAAAGGCCAGGGCTTGTTTTATAGGTACCATTGCGGCATTTGCCTGGTGTGACTGAGGAAAAACCTTCGACAAGATGGTCGGCCGCTGACATTGATCGCAGAACATCCCGAAAGCTACGGCCGCTCAGTAGGAACATGCTTGTATTACTACCCTTAATTTCTGCAAAAAATTAGAAAAAATATAATAGGTTTACCGTCAACACTATAGATACAGAAATGTTGACAATTATTGTTTGTAGCGAAGTATACATATTTTTTCTAATTAGATACATGAGAAAAATATGGTACATTGAAAGATGCGTTGTAATGCCTTCGAAACTATTTATTCTATTTTTGAACAGAAAATCGCGAGCTTTGTAGAGATATGAACTTTCTTTTAATCCACGTAGTTGATGACCACAAAAGGAAGCTGATTTTATATCGTTAGAACGTATTCATAGAGATGAATTTGAAATTTTGTAAAAGGATTTAGAAATTATGTTCAGTAATGTAGCTAGATATCTATTCGAATGGATGCGTCGAATTTTATTCCATAATTATGCACGTCGACTGACGAGGTTTGAAATGAACTATCAATATAGTGTAAACACCTTAAAATATGCCAATTAATAATAAAAATTTAATTATATCAAAACCGAAAAATATATAGTAGTAAACAAAATATGAGTAACGTTTAAGCACAACAGTTTTCTGATCATCATTATCATGTAATCTTCCAGACAATAATAATAATCTATAGGAAAAAGTTCAAAAATTTTACACTGCAAAAGGGTTTCACTTTTGCAGAATGACTTATATACTATCTTAGTAGTACAGTTTACTTGGGTTAATCTGCACGGGACCAAAGATCTTGAGACAATCGAAATATTCGCGCAAGACTCTCGTACCATCACCTACATAACTATAACTACTACTACTTTCTTACCATGTAACTGACTAATTACATGCAACGCTCTTGTCAATTTGAACTCTGCATAGGTCTCTTTCTTTAAAAACCAGTAAACTACCAATCACCACGCTTCTCAGAAAAAGAGTAGGTTTAATGTATAAATTGTACAAACTGACATCACTAGTTTAACAAAACTACTCGCTCCGTCGTCTAATTAAAATGAACAACGGACATCACGCATTTTGGAACCTGTCGATAATTTATTGAGAAAAAGTACTAACAAAGTTATCATTTCAAAAAGCGTAGAAATTATTGCTTGAGAGGGGAAAAAACCGAGCCGTCGTTGCTCAGTGTTAGAGCGCTGGCGTAGCATTCGGGAGGTCGAGGCCTCGATCCCAGCGGTCGTTCATCCTGACAGGCTTTCCTCAGTCGCACAAGGCAAATGTCGGGATGACACCTTCAACATAGGCCCTGACCGACACGTTCCCGAATCATTTTCCATTCCCTATCGCGGCCTGAGCCTTAGATGCCTAAAGGCCATAAATACAATTCCAACTGAAAGGAAAAACTTTCAATTTACAAAAAGTGTTTCGGTAATGCACGAGTACTTTAAATGCACTATTTTTAAAAGATGTACGAATTCTGGTATCCAAAAATCTATTTAACAGAGCATCACCCGAGAAATGCTAAACCAATTCAAACTAAATTTAGAATATTGATAGATGGCACTACCCTCGAGGTTCTAGGCACACTGAAATTTTAATTTGTTTTCCCTTCCCATGGTAACAAGCAGCAGCAATAGCACTAGTACTGGTGATGGAAGTACAAACAGTTAAAGAAAAGTACCGTCAAACGGGGCAACCTGAGACAGATTTTGAATGTTTGCTCATGTTAAGGCACTTTATATTTCGTTTTCGAAAGATATTTCATATCGATTAGTGCAAACACTCACTTGTGATTGGACATATGGTATCAAAATTTATTCGTCAGTGACACACAAATTATAAAATGGAACGTTTGTTAGTCTCAAGCGATGTGCCTATTGGGATTACTTGAGACAGAAATTGGGTCTCTAAGTATTTTTGCAATATTACGAAGATGGTTTTAAAATACACCACCCCAATAAAATAAATATACAGAATGGCATTTGGTACAAACAATTTCAAGTGAACATGGACGAATCAAATATAAAGCAACGCGTCTTAAAATTGTAGGTGGCTTCAACTTGTTTACGATGTCTTGCACATAACAGGAAGATAAGTTTTCTCTTGTTGGATATATGTAAACTCTTTTCTCCTTGCACTTTCTTTCAGAAAACTTGCTGTCACAATATCTCCCTCGATGTTACATATTCTGCCTAGACATTGTAAGCGACGTCCTTTTTCTGACTGAAAACTAGCAAATACAAATTCTCCAGATTTAAAATAATCACTAGTATCTTCTACTGAAGCAATTGTGTCTGCATTTTGACTTATTCCATAATTTCACTGTTGCTGTTATTTTGATGTAGACCCATATCCAAATTAGAAACCTCACCCTCCAACATGTTCTCTTCTTGATCATTAGCCCCTCCTGAATATTCACCAACTTCTCCCAGATATAACATCAATTCGCCTTGTACGTAGCTTAGGGTGGTCCTTAGGTATATGGCAAAAAATAAATTTTCGAATTTCTTCCGCCGCACCCCCTATTTTTTTTCCTTTGGTAATAGAAACATCATATACAAAATTTCACAAAAATGCATCAACGTTAAGCCGTGCCGCAAAGCACTTGATTTCTGTAAAAAAATACCATTTGAATTTCAATGGTACTCGATTAACTATTTGTCAATAAACGTATAATAATTATTACAAGTGTCAAAAGATCAATATAAATTTTTCCTCCGTAATTCAGAATTTACTGGTGTTCAAATACAGTCGGTTGGTTATCATGCAACAAGTTACCAGCATCATAATCATGGTCCGTACGTATAGTAGTACAATGTACATACTGTTATGAACCACTGTGGAAAAGATAATTTGATCTGTTTCTCATGCCACTTGTTTTGTCGCTAAAATTTACATTAGTTAGAAACCAATCAGCTAGTAAATACAAATAAAAATGACAGTGGCTGATATTCCAAAAAAGGAAGAGAAATATAAATTTGAAATGTAGATCGACTTAATGATAACGTTTACTTTTTGCATAAGGTGGCTTTTCGGCATCCTGGAAACAAGTTTCTATAGTCTTTAAAAGGAATTCCTTCTGTTCTTCATTTTTAGTTAGAAGAGAATTGTAATCTTCCATTAACCACTGCTCTTTCCGCTGCGTCATTTGTAACATGCAGCTTATCAACTCCTTTTTTCCCAAAAAGAAATTCGTCATTTGTCGACCAGAAAACCGGATCAAGGTCCAGAAAACCTATAGAAATCCGAAACCTTTCGAAGAACTTCTTCGTGTTTCCTGTCACAAAATCAGCAATTTCTTTTCCTTCAATACCATCTATTTCACTAGCGTGCAGCTCAAATCGCTTCATCGTTTCATATGAACTTTCACCATTTTTAGATTTTTCTGCCATTTTCTGTTTTTGTTCAATACTGACATTCTCGTCAAAAAATGAAAGTGCCACACACTCCTCTGAGATGTACCAAAGATGCCGGGAAAACTTCAACAAAGCCAATCCCGAGACATCAGAGTTTATGAGTTTGTACGTTTGATCGCTCTTCAAAAATTGCAAATCTTGATGTGGTGCACGAGATGCACTGGAACAAGTAAACCAAGCTTTTACATACAATAGAACAAGACAAATGCACACTTGACGCAGTCCTTCTTCCCGCTCACTTAATTTAAACTGATTACAGAAGAGAACTATTTTTAAGCAATATAAGGCTTTTCCCATTCACCTCGCGTGATGTACAGCTCCAGGACAACGGAAAGAAATACCTCGAGGAGGCGTACTTCCTAGAAAAATTATTGTAAGCTCCAAAAGTTCTCTGTAATCTTCTCTGCGATGCTCCATTTCAAAATTTTGAACAGCAAAAACTAGCACATCTTTCTTCGTGTTGCAGAGAACTGAATTGACACTTCGATCAGAAATTCCTGTAACAAAATTGCTGTGTTGAAATCTCGGCCACTCTTTCTGGAAAAGCTTAAAAATTTACACCTCTGGACCGGAAGAAGTTGAAACACGTTCTTCAAATACACACTTTAATACCAATTCAAAAATATGATGCCTACACGGAAAATATAAAAGATCTTTTCCCAATTTCTGTTCAAGAAGAATACAAACTCCATTGATACGTCCAGCATTAGAAGAAGTTGTGTAAAAGGACAACCCCTGTAGCCTGCACACGTTCTTCAATTCCCCACTCTTCTAGAGTGTGAAAAACACTATTGGCATTGTTCTGTCATGTTCCAGACGGGAACATAGGGAGTAGTTTCTCATCACCTTCACCTGCAACAATTATTGGAAGTCTGTCAACATTTTCTCTTCCAGTTAATGCTGGCAGTAATTTCCCGTCCCAGTAAACAACAAGAGGACCTGATGTGTTCTTAGCGTATTCATTTTGCCGCTTCTGAATAGTTTCTTTGCGGATATTTTCTCGACATCGTCGAATGGGCGATCTGTTTATTACCAGTTCTTCCACATTGTGTCCCAATGCCTCTGCTGTTGCAATAAATATGTGTATGGCAGCCCTATCACTCACTTTATAGCGATCAAGAGCCGCAACGAGTCGTGGATTAATAAAACGTACTTTCCCTCTTCTTCTCGAAGATTCTTCCACTACCTCATTAGTTTCTACTCCTTCCATTGGAATTGTATTTTTGGTTTGGCATACATCTTCGTCTTCACCACTTGAATTGATAATCGACGATTCACCCGATTCACTCACTTTACACTGTTCCTCTTTATATTTCTGTTTGCGAGACGTTTCAAGCTCTAGTCGCTTTGCTACTCTTTCTTCTCTACGAGCTAGACACATGTCCCTACCAACCATACTTCCAGGACGTCCTTTTTGTCTTTGAGATATAATGGATTCCTTGTCCCTGAATTACTGAATTTGTATTAAGTCTAAAGCATTTGCATGCGCTATATCAAACAAGTCGTCTAACATATGTAAGAAATATGTGTCTTGTCTTTTCTACCCTTCACTATTTCTTTTACTTCATTTTTGAAAGTGACGCAACATTAAGTACAATCCAATGAGTTTATCGATGCTGTGGTGAGTATCCTTGATCGGTATTCTTGCTTTAGACCAAAATATTTCTGCTTCACGAACTGTTAACCGAGCACTCTCTCTTAAAGGTAATTTCACCGTTCGTAAGTTATAAAAGAACGTACTAAGCTTGTCTGTTGGACAGTAACTTAGATCGCAATATCTGTTCAATCATATTATCAACGAGGTAAATACCACCGCGATGACTGCATTCACTAGGCACCGAACACATAATGACCACTTTGTTCATTTAATCACACGTGGTCATACAAGAACCACAATGAAACTTCAATCCCCGGAAATAACTATCACATTACTACATCAAAAGACTACAAATTCAAAATACCAAACTTGAAATAGATGTTATAAATGGTCTGTAGCGAGGGGCCTCGTCTGTAGTTATTATAGTTACAACCAGTTGTAATTAAAAGCAAAGGAGAGCTACTATTTAGTTGCAAATGGATGTAAAAATAATTGTTTGACATTTGTTTATTATTTCCAATTTAATTTTGTTCATAGATTTGCTCTAAATTACCCATAAATTGGGATTAAATACAAGAATTTAAACATGTGAATGCATTGTCACCTGTTGAGCAACATA
>JAGDQP010068727.1:0-10981 GCA_022664845.1 Lepisma saccharinum
TGGCGGTAATTTAAGGTAACATCTCTGCACTTGCTTGGTATGTCAGGAAAACTCTGGAAGAACCTCCGCCAGAATAGTCGGTCACTAGTAGCGAGTCCAGGATCTCCCGAACGCGAAGCCCTATCGACTGAGCTACGGTCGCTCGTTACCACCAAGGTTCTATCCCTACATCTACCAAAGTTTTTATTTCCTAGGCTCCAAAACGAGCATGTGAAACACTCCATCAAAATTTTTACAGTTAGCGTCAAAAGCTTGTACCGTAACGTAAAATTTCATCTTCAAGTAACTTTGGAAGGAATTTAATCGATTTGAGTACATTTTCTTTTGTGACGTACAGAAAATTGTATGCCGTTTACTCCACAGGATGTTGTAATTAACTTGCTCAGTCCATTCAAAACACTCGACTGTGTACAAACTTTTGGTGTTGTCTTCAAAAAAATATTGTAACTGAAAAAAGACTGTAACTGAAATTATTGTACACAAAGAGAACTTTTTTCTACTGTTAGAACAACTGAATTTGAATTTGATTTCTTTATGATCGTTAGGCAACTAGGGCGAAACGCCGGCCCAGATTAAGTATGCTGCTGGAACAGAGTTGGCCGCGATCTGATTTAAAGGTATAATCCCGCCATTTTCCAATTTTGACTGAATATAAACCCTGCAAACCTGTCACTCAGGATAAGCACCCCCTTGAGATCGTTCTCAAAACCTTCCTATTGCCAAACCAATGCTTTACGAACTGAGCTAGGGTAGCTCGGTTTAACAATATTTAGTACAGCTACAACACAACCAGGGGGATTATATAATGGGTGGTGAATTGAACATAAAATAGATACAGAATTGAGCGAAATAGAACGGTGATGTCTCGAAAATAGAAAGTTGAAAGTTCAAATGCTGACAATGTTTATCTCGATCGAAATATCTACATGCAACCGCTCCGACGATGTTATTTCAAATCACTAGGGACAGCAAAGTCTTTGCATGTTAATCCGTTCAGTATGGTTAATAACATGTGAAGAAAGTTATTTGCATAGATAAAGACACTATAATATCAATTAGGTTATCAAAACGGAAAAAAAGTGGCGGTCTATTTAGCATATATGTTGGAGGACAACAAACATATTACATTTTATGTGATCCAGGTTGGTCCTAGACCAAAGTATGAGTCCGGTTATTGAGATTTCACAATGTATTCGGAGCTTTAAAGGTGTTTGATTAAACTTCGAAATCCTAGATCGTCATAGACCAATTTTGGAAATGTCTTAGTTTTGCCAGAAACGCCTGGCACCTGCAACCCACCATTCTTTGTTGTTCTCTGGGCCAACATACCAGTGAAGGATACATTCAATATTTAGAAGCAGGAAGTAAAAAAGAAACCAGTAATAATAATTTAATGTGAAGAATGAACTTTTTAGTTTCTTTTTAATTTCAGTAAAAGGAAAAGAATCATTTTGTTACGTAGGGGCTACGCAGCACTTCAGGAAAGTTATAAAAAAAAAGGAAAGGGACCCTGAAGCAAAAAGAAACTTCATAATCAGCTGTAATATCTTGAGAATCAAATTTATACAAAACAAATTTATGCATTTCAGATTATAAAATTCATGAACCCCTTACTTTTTATAGCTCGACTTAAGATTGCCTAGCAACTAGTTAACTAAACTACTATTTTTTTCTTAGATTTTAGTGCAATTGTACAAATCAAGCATACTTCAATGTTTTTTATTATCAATATTTATTTTTCTCAAGTAATGGAAACAGAGAAAATACAATAAAATTATAGCGCCTTCGTTGTTATGAAAAACCTACACATTCAGCACTGCAGGTATAATCTGTTATAATACCCATATTCAAATCTCGTTGAATGGAGAACGCGGTACCGTTTTGCAACTAAATAATAGTCTGCAAGTAGCAGTAACATTGCTTTTAATATCACATTAATATCAAAGCAAGAATATCGTATTATTACAAGAAAATATAACTATTTAAAGAAATATAGCAAGGACGCTACAAAACATAAATTTATTGTGAACAAAACTATTAAGAGAAACCTAATTATTGTGAAATCCCCAGAAATCTTAAAAAAGTAGGAGTAACGATATATTTCTTGTTATATTTTAATGCACTTGTTTCGACATAGCATTCAACATTACACTAGTATCCCCTTTTAATCCTCAATGGACATAGAATAGCATGGCATATTTAAGATAATATAACGGTATTCCCAGTATATGCTTCTGGGAAGGCTCAACAATGTTCTAAGATTGAACTTTCAGCAATGCTAAGAGAATATTTTTACAATATCCATAAAGAAGAGCTATTCTACACATATTCGAAGTATTTGCTTCGAAAATCTCAAGCAATGTGCCTAGTACATGACTTCAACTTTAGATGTCATATATTCTTACATTATATGTATGTACCAGGATTAATTTACAAGGTAGCATGCTCGCGAACTGGGAGGTTACAGGTTCGATTCCGTTATGCTAACCACCCGCCAGAGGTTTCTCCCGATTGCCCTCGGTCACAACATACAAATGCTGGGATGGCACTTTGAATAAAGCCAGGGCCGTTTCCTTTCAATATTTCTCCTCTTCTTTTTAATCTGTTAATATATTCAGTATAAAACGGCCGAAATTAGTCTGTATCTGGTGTTAAATATCGTGGAATATTTGCATGGGAATATTCGTATCATATCACTAGAATGTATCTGTGGTGTATGAATATAGTAGGATTTCTTACATATTTTTTCAACATGCAATTTCACTTTTTTTAAAGAAAAACAAAAGAATAAACTATGTAAATTGCAACGAATAAAAATGAAAAAATAGAGAAGAAAGCTGTACTTACCTTTACAATGTGTTCCGTGTCTTCTGTAATTTCGATGGAATGTTTTCCGCTAGCCTCCGGTCATCAGTGTATAACTACAGCACCGAATTCTAACTCCACTGGACGCAGAAACCGACACATGCTTCTTTTAGTTTTCAAATCACACAAATATTTCCGGATTTTTTTTTACAAAAAAATAACAGAAATTAAAAGGAAAAAGAAACTTACTTATTATTATTTTTATCCTTTTAGAAAATATTTAAAAGTAATTTAAACTGATAATTTTCTCGACGATAGAGACTTAATTTTTTTAAGGGGAAGAGAAACTAACACATAAAAAAATACTATCGATCAATGCAGAAACCAATTACCACTGATTTCCAAAACTGGAGTCACTCGAAATGTGTATGTTTATGACATACTGTTATCATTGATGGCATGACACGAAATTTTTGGTATCCATATGTGGGTTTATCACACGACACTTCTCACACCTGTAACACAGTCAGCATCTTCTTCATCATCATTATCATCACTGATTTGCCGACCCCGTCTGACAAAAAATCGTGTGTCGATGTATGTATGAATGTATGTATGTGTATATGTGTGTGTGTCCTGAGGCGTACACCAACCACTAAATGAGCTTCTCTGTTGCACAGATCCCGACGACGACCGACGACTGATCCGCGTCTTGCCACCTTGTGGTGTTGTGTGTGTGAGTATGCTCCAACGCCGAGGAAAACATGTGTCTGATCTGCCTAATTCTTTAAACTACATACGAAACATACCAGCAGACGAATTACCCAACCAGCCTTGACCGTCAAACTACTACGTGAGTCGTTGACCTTCTTTTTTTTCTCCTCTTTTACCCCTCTCCACCTGTCTCGTTTCCTTTTCAGAAGAGAACACACATTTTAGTTTTTTTATTATTGCTTTTAAAGAATATCACAACAAAGTTTGATTTTTGTCTTGGCTGGTGTAGGTGATTGGAAATATACACAGAGACGTAATAATAAATAAAAGTTGAAAAAAGAATACGAATTATCATTCGTTTCCTTTAACAATAAATATTGAAATAATAATAACAACACCGGATCACAACTTAAGGAAGGAATTATCTATTCATAAATCAAGTTAATGATAACTTCTGCAGAACAACATTTTTAATTTCATTTATTTTAATTAATGTTTTATGGATTGATTTGTTTTTCTTCATAATATTTCAACTCTTTTCTTATTTTTTTTATATTCTTTTCGCCCTTTATTCACTGTTGCTGTTGTTTCATTCGTATAATACAAAACTCTCTTCGAAATGAAGATTTTTCCAGCACCAGTACCTGGCAACATGTTTTTGAATCACGTAGTGAATCAAAGAGGTAACCAATGGCAGCGAACACGTAAACGAAGAAGAGTTGGTTAGACAGACATTTGGGGGCAACGACACCTTAGCAGCTAGCGGCAGCCAGCGCTTAAGAAATGTCATATTTTGGTGTTTCTCGAGCGTCAAACGGTTTTGCCTTTTTCTTCCCCTCAAGATATATATAATACATATATATATATATATAACTTTACGCTTTGGACTTTTTATGGCGAACACGGTTAACAGTTATTAGAAAAACGCTATCGTTTGGTAACGAGTACTTTTCTTGATATTTCATTCAATACTTAGTGGAAATATTTACCTTTCAACCAAGATATTTCCTCCTTCCACGACAGAAGAAATATCTTCCTTCCTATAACGGTGGTTTATATAATTGATCAAATAATAAAATTAAAAGGGTCGTGGTGGATCAATGGGTATAGTGCTCATCTCTGGCGCTAGGGGTCGTCGGATTGATCCCTGCTTATGCCATGTGGGCTTTGTGGTGGACAAACACCGTGTGCTTGATTTTTCTCGGAGCGTTTCCTCCCACTTTCTTCATTCCACCAATTCATCTCATCATCATCCCTCCGGCACGAGCCAAAGTTGCCTAAAGGCCTTTAGAATTAAATTCAAATTTAAATAAAATTAAAACTATCTGTAAATTAATAAATCAAAATATAGTAGAGAACTCATTAAACAAAAAGTTATCTCATGTCAGAACCATTTAATAATCATTTTCTTACCACGGCTACATTTTCGAACAGTGTATTCTTTCAACGAAAGCATCAGGTATCTAAACCAGAGGTGTTGAACCTCGCGAGGTTGGACCTCGATCTCATTTGACCTCGACCTCAAACCGCGAGGTCGAGGTTGAGCTAGGTCGGGTCCAAATGTACACCTATGATCTAAACAATCAAAACTTCATTGGAGTAAAGTATATTTCTAACTTCAGTTGCAATCGAAGAGATAAGCACTCATATTGAGTAACTGTCCAGCACAAGTTCAACAGGTCTAGATGTCTACTCTATTGTTATTAAAAGATGTATAATACGTTTAATTGGAGAGCAGCTTTACTATCCTATAAATAGCCCTTTTAAGCCAAGTGTTTTCCTAAGAAGGTCAAAATTACTGCCGTCATTCCTTTACACAAGAAAAGAAGTATTATAGATACACAGAACTATTGTCCTACTTCTATTTTACAATTTTTATTTTAATATTTGAATACACAATATTGACACGTTCAGACAACTTTCAATCTGAGCATAACTTTATTTCTTTCTTCAAACATGTTTTTTTTAAAAAAAAACTATCGACATTTCAGTTTTTAACTTGAAGAAGAAAGTTTAAGATACCTTAAGTTTCATAGGTATATTTATAGATTTTTCTAAGGCATTTGACAACGTGTATTAATTAATTTTATTAACGAAGCTATTTATAAGCATGATATCAGAGGTGAGTTATGTAATTGTTTTTTATCGTATTTGATTAATAGAAAATAAATCTCTAGGACTTATATAATAAGAGATGCGTGGCAATCCATCCTTTAGTGACTGACATTAACCAAGGTGTTCCTCAGGGTTCTATTTTGGGACCAATATTATTTCATTTCTATATCACTGATTTGTCTCAATTCATAGATTCGGAAAGTGTACAGATGTATTGAAATTATTCGACTCACTTCCGAAAAGTATATCGTTTCTGGTTCATATCAAAGAATGGCAAAGATGCGCCTCGAATAGGCAGGCACAAGGACTGAAACATTACATTTCTGATGATTGGAATTAGGAACTCAGTACATTTCAGTTATGAGTCATATTTCACTATGTTTCATGAATGTTTATGATATGTGCGACGTCGGCCTAAGAATAAAATTCAATTCGAATGTGTAAAATAAACTGTGAAGGATCGAACTTCAGTGTGGTTTTGGATATGTAACGTCTGACTTCCGACCTGGAAGTTCTTATATAATAGAGGAAACAATGCAGCTTGACCAATAGGCTAAATAAAGGTTCTTCAGTAGAAACTACTTCTGCCTGATTTGGTGAAGACTCCTTGATCTTTATGCATGATGAAGCGCCACGCCACAAGTTTAAGACTGCCAAAAGATCATGAAGGATAAAGATATTGGTTTACTTTCGTAGCCGGACAACTGTCCTGCTGAAATACCCTCCCCCCATACACTGAAAATCTCTGGAGCTTCATGAAGGAAGAGAAGGTGTTCCGTGTATGAACTGTGAGGCAGTGTATACAAGAGAAACGAGAAAGACATTACATGAGAGGCTTAAACAACACAAGGATGACGTCAGACTAAAAAGAGACAGACATGCTATTTACAAACATGTACAGGAAGAGGCGCATGATATAGACTGGGAAGGGGCGGCGATACTAGAACAAGAGGAAAGGATGTTGGTTACGAAATGGAAAGAAGCGGGGAGAATTAGGGAAATGGGGGATAAAGCGATGAACAGGAATGGTGGCTTGAGTACAAATTAGGAATGGGAAGATATACTGGCAAGAGAAGAGCGGAGAAAGTATTCCAGAAAATAAGGAGTGTTCTGTAGCCCCCCCCCCCCCGCCATTTTGTTTTCTAATATTCATTTCTTGCTTTTTGTAAGTTTTATTTTTATTATTTATTTGTGGCTTATTTAATTTATCTTTATTTTTATTTATTATTTAATTATTTATTAATTACGCATTTATTTGTGTAAATGTTTTTTGCGCCTTGGATTCAGTTTCCTTGTTATCTTGTTTGCTGTTACAAGTTTATTATAGCGCTCGAGTTGACTAGGGGGTGTGGCCTGTGAGCGATGGACTCTGATTGGTTAAAATTTGTTAAGGGACGTGATTGGCGAAAGACGTAGGGAGGATCTGTTAGTGTTGATTTGTGTTTCGTCTGAGGAAGATGTTAGAACATTGAAACTGTAATGCTGGCTGAGTGCTTATACAATAAAGTTAAGTCTAAATAGCCTTGTCAGCCTGTTTTAATTAAATTTAACTTGTACAAAGAAAGAATTAAGGTTTTCATGCGAAGAAATGATCTTTGTCAAACATAATTTCCTTCCAAATATTTTATTTCATTTATTGTTTGTCATATAGAAATAAACAGTATGTAACAATTGTGTGTGTGTGTGTATCATGCACAAATTGACTAATGGATTTAAAAACCTTTAGTGACCGACTTTAAATAGGAGTAAGAAATTAAAAGCTGTAACTGGATTAGGAACAATATATTTCCGATCTAATGTTGCATGGAAGATAAAGAAATTAACGACAATGAATGCTGAGTCTAATAATTTGAACACAACTCCATAGTTTCGTACCCTGATGCTGTAACTGTTAACGGACATCAGGAAGTAGAAACTAGCTTAAACTCAATGACTACGAGATTAGTATTGATGGCTTCAATAAACAATCTGAATATAAATATTGATAAAAGAAAAATACTATATTTCTATCTTTCTCATCGATTTGAATTTGAGGGAGGCCTTTAGACAACTTTGGCTTAGTCCATATGGACGATAATGGAAGAATTTGTGGAATGAGGAAAATGAGAGGAAACGGGAAAACCCCAAGAAAACCTACGCACACGCTTTTTGTTTATTACAAAGCCCACATCGCATGAGTTAGGATCTACACTAAAAAAAAATATATATATTGGTGTTCATTGCCACCCCAAAAGGAGTAATAGAACACTTCTACCTCTACACTAATTCCAGTTGCTGGGTAACACCAATTCTAGGGTTGGTTGACACCATCCGGGGTGTCCAACACCGTTTCTCGTGTTGACAAACACCTCTACCGGTATTCAGAAACACCGTTAGGAGTGTCAATAAACACCATTGAAGGTGTTCGCTAACACTTCTAGCGGTGCACTTTAACACTCCTAACGGTGTTTCTGAACATTGGTAGAGGTGTTTGTCTACACCAGAAACGGTGTTGGACACCCCGGATGGTGTTAACCAACACTAGAATTGGTGGTACCCAGTACTGGAATTGGTGTAGAGGTAGAGGTGTTCTATTACACCTTTTGGGGTGGCAATAAACAAATATATTTTTGAGTGTACGCTGCGTGAGTATGAGAGAGTTTTCATATTTTGAAAGATCTTGGACAAATGACAAGCAATAATGAAATTTTGGAAAGCGGTTCCAATAATACATGTGAATGTGTATAAAAGGAACTACTTGTGATTTTGACTTCGTTTATTTTAACTGACAAATTAGATTCCTCGTAATGGCGTATACGTATTATGTCATTAGTTGCGGGTATTCTAATTTCTCGGCTAAAATAAACAGTATGAAAATGTCAGATAGTTCATTTGATACACATTTACAAGTATTATTAGGGCCGCTTTCCAAAATTTCATTATTCCTTGTCATTTGGCCAGTATCTTTCAAAATATAAAAACTCTCGCACGCACGCACGCAGCGCTGGTACCATGACCTCTTAATCTGTTACATTTGAAATTGTTGTAATTTACAATTTAATATGTAGCGAAAGTGGTTCAATAATTCAGATTAATCGCTGCTTGTAATTCTAAGTGTAAAGTAAGGTAAGGCAATTTTGAAATATTTTGTAGAAACCGTAATATTTTATTTATCTCACAGAGCTCTGATGTCATCGCGGGATATCTAAACAGCCACATACATTCAAGCGAACATGTCTTTTTATCTGCTGTCAAATCTAGAACACTACAGCGCTAGGCTTCTTAAATCTGAAGAGCAGAATTTTTCACTCTTTTTTTCAATGAGAAAGTAATTTAATTAAAAATTATTGAATTTCGAAACAAGAAGAGTGTTTTTTAACTAAATACTCTATATTTGAATAGAAAATGTGATCTTTTTAGAAGAGATTCCGGTGCTTTGCGAATGTAATTTATGCTTCAAACTCGAATGAGTAATCTTTATAAAGTGCTTCACAATGCATTGTGGGTACTAGTCAAGCTTGTTTTCCGCTATTTGTTACCGTGAAGATTATTGAAAGATGAAGGCCTACTGTGGAGTTAATCGTGTTCAGTTAAAAATGACAACAGAAGACCTGATAACCTTTCTTAATCACAAAAATATACCAGATCACGAGTAAGATATATGAAGAAAGTCTTTGAACGTAGTTTTGAAATATCTGACGGAACGAAAGAGACTCCTTTGTAAATGTTCTTTTGCACTTACCTAGCTAGCCTATTGGATAAAGCGTTGAATCACTAGCCGGGAGGTAGCAGATTCACTTCGCACCGAATCAAGTTTTATTTTTACTTTTTCATTCATAAGAAAATTGCTTTTCGCTTTTACTACTTATGATTTAATGTTGTTTTTTTTTGCTTCATTTTACATTTTCAACTTTTTCATCTCAATGGAAATTCATCTATATAAATTACATTCCCATCGAAAAGAAAATTACCCATCCCATTCTTCTCAAGTGGAAATTTCTGATATTTTATCCAATAAAAATCCGCTCTTAAAGAAAGGTTCCGCCTCTAAATCGCCAGACAGAAAACAACAACAGTAGATTCAAACAGTATAGAGGATTAAAATAAATGATGAACTGCAAACGCAAACAAAGTTACTCTCTCGAGTTATGACATGATTTAGTTATTTTTCCATTTCTCAATTAGGGATCAGAATTCTCATTCACTGAGACTGCGTCCCATTTCTATGAAAGCAAGCGCAGCATTTGACATGATGTGACGATAAGAAATCCGTAATGATGGTCAAATGTTTGGCTGTCGCCATCTTGCTTGCTTTAATAGAAATTGAATATTCTCAATGAATGGGAATTCTGGTTCTCAATTGACAAATAGGAAGTGATTAAACCATGGGATAAGTCGTGCAAGTAATTTACTTTATTTTGGGACTTCAAAAGCATATATTTGATCTGTAACACTGTTTAAATCTATAGTGTAGTCTTTTAATTCAAATGTTGTTCAATAAATATCGCTTGTATCTAGTGCTTTTTCTCTCTGACAATTTAGACAAGTCGGTAAGACCCTCGATTTTTAACTGAGCAACCCATGTTCGATTCTCCCTGTAGCCATAACTTTTTTCCCCCAGCACCGAATTTAACACCGTGTGTTGTATTGATTTAACATGCGAAACGTGGTAGTCACGCTGGGACACCGTGTTGTGTTGAATTAACAGAGCTAGTTTTTACTGTGTACGCTTTTCCACAACAAGTCTATACGTCAAATAATACTGCACAATTTCTTTACTACGCCCTAAGTACAGTAGTTTTGGTAAGCACCATGAGTTTTGGTTTGGCATTTACCTTATGTAATTTCTGACGTCATTGCCCGTAAACGATGATACTTTATCGAAAACGTGTTTTGTTTTAAGAATCAAAACCTAACATTTCCTAAGTCGGTCTGTTTTTGTCTTATCACGTATACGTACGCCCCCTGACTTTGTATTCATTCCCTCATACAAGATTTTCACATACCATGTTGGCTTTTTGGTACACAAACACCGTGTGTGTGGGTTTTCTCGGAGGTACCGTCATTTTCTTCATTCCACCAATTCATCGCACCATCATGCATTCGACCTGAGCCAAAGTTGCCTAAAGGCCGTTCGAATTAAATTTAATAAAAAAATCTAAACAAAATTTCCTGCAAGAAGCTCTACGTTGTATCTCCTTAATGAACATTAGGAATTATTAATAGTTACAGATGCTTATCAGAATAATGGAAACACCTGAACGAAAGTTACTTACCAGATTAATATGGTGTCGGGCCACCTTTCGCCTTCAGAACAGCCTTGATGCGACGTGGGATGGAGGCATAGAGGTCGTGAATGGTAGCAAGT
>JAGDQP010068728.1:0-10981 GCA_022664845.1 Lepisma saccharinum
GTCTTACTATACTTACAATATTGGCACTATTTGGAACCCGGAATTGTGTTCCCAAATGTTTATCCATTCTTAAAAGATCTTCTTCAATCTACTTTTGGGTAATCTGTAAAGTACCTACAATTGAATTGAGCAGTGGTTTCTAACCACCGGCCCGGAAAACTTCTGTACCAGTCCTGGGCTAATTAATATATTCAATTATTTAACACTGATTTTGTAGATTTCGCCAGTCCAAAATTGAGATTTAATTTTAAGTTTTCTTTCGAAAACAGCTAGGATCTGAAAATATGCTGGTATCCTTTGAATGTCAAATAAACCTCTAACTTAGTGGCATCTTCTCGGTCTGTGAAAGATTTTTCCTATAGTTTGCCGGTCCATGAGAGTGAAAAGGTCGAAAAACACTGGAGTTGAGTACAGTAAAACCGTCCCTTTTGTGCAGAGCTAGAGAACGTATGAATTGAATTTGAATTTATAATAATACCTTTAGGCAACTATGGCTAAGATCATATGGATGATGACTGGCTGAATTGGTGAAACGAAGGAAGTGGAAGGAAACGGGACCCCGAGAAAACCCACGCACACGGTGTTTGTCCACCATAAAGCCTACATGGCATGAGCAGGGATTGATCCGACAACTCTTGCACCAGAGGTGAGCGCTCTACCAACTGAGCCACCGCGGCCCCTAGATAACAACACCTATAAGCTAGAGCACACATCATCTATGAGCTTCCATGCGGCGACATCTATAGATGAAGATTAGACCTTCTATTCTGGAAAACCTGAGTACATGTTCATTAGAGGAATGGTATACCTTTGATCTAAGATACTCTTTTCCAAAATCTCTCCTATACATCGAAAATCACTGGTATTCCTAGTCAAGTACAGAATATTAGCGTTCTTTGGAAATGCGACAATAGAATTAAGAGTTTAGCAACAAGAGAGGAAAAAATAGGCCAAGACAAATAAGTAACTTAAATAAAACACTTACAAGCTGCGAAGTCTTGCAGCTGCTCGAACTCTGCCGGTGACAGCTTCTCCCAGTGCAACGTCATCTTGGTGACGAAATATGACGCAACTAATTACGTCAAAGTTGATGAAGAAGGAGCCGGGGCCGTGCCCAAAGCATTTGGCACTCTTTCCGTTTCAGCATCCGCCTGACGAAGGACTTCGGGGCTGCTGCAATCGACGAGCCCCTTCATCTAAAAAAAAATAAAAAATTGAATGTGAATAACTTTATTGTTTATAAGTAAGTGACAAGATTTGGAAGAATTTTCACATATTTGTATATTCCATTCTCTTGATAAGTTTTATGATTGTTGAAATTTAGCTTATCTGAATCATCTAATTCACTCTTTCCCGATGTTTTATTTTCTTGCCGAGCTTTCGTGTGTATGAAATTCGTGTTATCAAGGAAAGTGAGGAACAAGACGATTGATTTTTAGTTTCGCTTACCTTGATAACGCAAATTTCATACACGCGAAAGTTCGGCAAAAAAATAAAACATCGGGAAATACTGAATTAGTTGATTGAGATAAGCAAAATGCACATCAGTTTTGAAAATACCTCGTGCTACGTTCATCTAGATTCATTTCAAAATAGAAAAGTCTACCAGGATAACAATAAAAACTGGCGTAACAGGCCGATTGACCCTGAAACTGCCACAACGCCATCTGTCCGCGTTTGGTGGAACTGCGTACACCTAAGTGACGGTTGTATGGTCAGCACTGTGCGAACCTAACCACGAACAGGCGTATCAGGAGCTTTCAAGACCGAGTGTGGCCGTCACGTCTTTATTCACGTGTCTCCACAGTTTGCCTCACGACACTGGGTGGACGCCGAAAAGTAGGACTCCAGCCGGGAATTGATCCCGGGACCACGCGGACATGAGTCCAACGCTCTACCTACTAGACTGTGGAACCCCCAGTCTACCAGGATATACTGTTAAAAAAACAAGGTGTATCGTATTTCACTTAATACAATAAAGATTCATCAGATACGTTGAGTGGGATTTATTTATTTGGGCTCAGGCCACAGGTGCATATAAGTCCCAACAGTAAAATTTGAAACTACGTTAAAATTAAGATAGCCAAGAGTCAGAAAACTGTTAAAGAAAAAAAAAAAAGGTTTTGACTTTTACGCATCTGAAGATGTTCGCTTCGATCGTACAGGTCTTTTTTAAGCCCCCGTCGGTTGCAATTGTATCAATATGATACAAGCGTATTTTAAAAAAATGTAATTTCTTATCTTGCAGTTTGGTAGACTCTACCTCTACAGTACTTTCTTGGGTCTGCCCACAGTATTGACCACTTGGTCAGAAATCGTCGTGCGTTACTTGTCCGCACATACGAAGCCCCGAACTTCATCCGGTTTTCATATCCGGTTTTCTTGCTTGCAACCGCTACCGCTAAAACTGCACGTAAATATTAAATCACATTCGCTATCAGTTCAAACGGGTCTCATATTGCTACCTGATTTAACATTCGATTTCGGGGTAGCCGAAAGCTTACAGTGCTTGTTTCCTGTACGTGTGGTCACGGATTGAAATCCCTCCGAAGTCCATTAAACGCAGTGGTTTGGAACCCACTTTAGCAAAAACTGAAGTTTTCGTCCTTCGAAGCTCAGCAGCTACTTTAGGATGTTAATAACAATTCACTTACTCACTGATTTCCCATTCGGTTTGTTACAGGGCTTGAGCAGGAGAGTAAGTGGAAAGTGTTGCCATATTATTTCTCATCAAAGTTAGTTCACTGAACACTCTGCTATGGAAAATTACACCCTTCCCTGCACAAGTCCTCAGTCATAATATCATGAACAATATTTTCATACGAATCATTCTCTCTTCATCAAACGTGGATTATATCATATGTCAACTCCAGACGCTAAAGAATAGAAGTGACACTGACGAATAAAACAGTTCAATGTAATCTGTTATATACAGGATGTCCCTGAAATTATGGTGCAAACTTCGGAAGGTGGTTATTTACATAAAAAAAAGAAGAAAAAGTTTCTTTGAAGAAATTCAAAATTCTGATATGAATTTTGAAGCTACAGGGGCTCAAAGTTGGCGGAATCCTCCGGAATGACGTCATAGATCGACAAGTAATGGCGTTGCAGACTAAATGGTGTCACCTCAGCAAATCCCACTCGAAGTAGTACCCAATACATCTATTGAAGTTATGTTTATGATTGGGGAATACAGCTTAGAGAGGATTTCAATGCTTCCCCTATTAAACAATTTAATTCCTTGACAATGAAAATGCTTAGATTGCGAGACCTGTCTATGTGGCACTCACTCAATCAAAAATACTGTTTAAATAGATACATTCTGTACTACTTCGAGTGTGATTTGCTAAGCCGACACCGCCATTGTGTACCGAGCTATGGCGTAATTTGTGACAATGCTGCCTTGACTTTGAAAGTCTATATCTCCGAAACAATGCATAATTTTGAATTCTTTCAAAGGGACTTCTTTTCTTGTTTTATTGTAAAGAATTACTTCCCGAATTTTGCAGCATTATTTCGGAAATACCTGGTAAAACATGAAATATATAACAGAAAATTGTCTTATTTTGTACGTGGACACATTAAAGACCAGGGTCTATTTGTACAAAATGTGACACTTTTGTGTTACATATATTTCTGGTTATACTGTATGTAAAAGATTACCTCAAACTGACTCCTAATATAAGGTTCCATCCTTTTGTAGACTTTTCTAAGCAGGGTTCCTGTCATGGTTTTCAGTTTGATACGGTGTAAGGCAAAAATTGGGAGATTTTCAGTAGTTTTTTTGTAGGGATTCTATCGATTTTTAACCATAAAACATCTTAAGATTGGCGGTGTGTTCTTGAGAATTTGATGGCGGTGCTGAAAATGTGGCAAAATCCTTGGCGTAAACGATAGAACTGTTACCTCCACTTCAAAACATTTTATCGTATCCTCACTTTTGGTATACTTTCCTCAGTTCGTGCAGTAATCGGTCGCTCAAAATAAGGCTATGAGCGTGTAAGGCTATTAATGCTACCACTGGGAGCCTTTCTGCTTCTCTTTTGTAGAATTATTCAAGAAGTCAGAAGAAAAAAACTCGAATTTCGTCATGTTCCTCGTAAGTGCAGTGCTTGAATACACTGATCACACTTGTGTTTGTATAATGCTATTTATTGTATCTTAGTCATGAGTTGTTTTATATTCACATTACGTCTGTGTAATTGTGTTTGTGTGAATGTGTATGTATGTGTGTATGATTCTCTGTGTTTGTGCTAGATGTATTACAAACACATCGATATGTTAACACACCAACACTGTGAGGAAACTCTGTGCCGAGCAAATTGTGTGAGTGTGTGTGTGTGTGTGAGAGAGAGAGAGAGAGTTGTACGTGGGCTCTTGAAAATGTTTTGTTTAATTCATGGTTGGTGGAAAAGTTGTGCGTAAACAAGGATGGTGGTTTTGAAAGTTTCAGTTGCACGCTTGTTTTGTTTTCTTTTTTTTTTTTTTTGCGAACAAGCACTTTCATCTGTCTCATGAATATTTGAGGCAAGATCCGGTAGAGGGCGAAACCTCTTTAACAGCAGCTGCATGCAGAAAGAACACCTTTCGCCACAACTACTACTGCTCGAAGACAGATTTAGAGGAAGGTAGAGACGAAGAAGGTAGCAAGCAGAGGAAGGGAATTGGAGTGTGATTTCAGCGATAGTTATAATACAGTAGGTTATTCTTTATACAGGGTGTTCAGAAAAGGTCGTAACAAACTTCGGAGGCTAATTGCTGACATCGAAACAAGAAAAATATTCCCATAGCCATGGGTCGAAATCTGCGTCTTTTAGGAGATACAGTGTTTCCAACTGGGAGCTCAAAAGTCGACGCCGACAATGGGATGGAAATGAATAAGTCGCAATAAAGCAAAAACGATACATGAAATGAAAATAACATTTGTGGGAAGTGTCTTTCAACAACGTGGTGGATATCAGTGTGAAAACGCGATGTCACCGAGTTGACAGAGTTGCCAACCTGGTATCAGGTTGTACATTTGCAAATGGCTCTACGTTGATTTATGAAATCTAGTGCATGCCCTAGTGATTGTAAACAACAAACGCTTGCAAAGCAGAAACTGCAGTGTTGCAAACTATAATACACGTGAAGACATATCTAAGAACAATGCAAATTCTTGCTCGAGTATGATCCATAGCTCGAAGCACTGCTGTATATAATGGACATACGTTGTTGATCATCATAAGAGTATGCAACAAATACAATAAAAAGACGAAAGTAGCACGGGAAAACATGTAACGTGATACCAAGTTGGTTACACTGACAACTCCGTGACATCGCGTTTTTTATTTCGGATATCCACCATAGTGTTGGAAGATACTTCCCACAAACGACATTTTCAATTCATGTATCGTTTCTGCTTTAATGCAACTTATTCATTTTCCATCGTCGGCGTCGACTTTTGGGCTCCTAGTTAGCAACGCTGTATCTCCTAAACGACACAGAATTCGACCTATGTTTATGGGAACTTTATTTCTTGTTGCGATGTTAACAGTCACCCCTTTGAAATTTGTTACAACCTTTTCTGAACACCCTGTATATAGATAAAATGAACTCAGGAGATCAATTCACTACAACTGGCATAATAATATTAATTCTCTGTAGATGTCACCACTGTTCCAGCATCGTGTTGAAGTTAACTGTGTAACTTGAAGTGAGGAGTTTTCTGTTATTTTATTTAGTTTACAATGCAGGGTTCTCGAATACTAGGATTACCATACGTCCGTATTTTGTACGGACAGTCCGTATTTTAAGTACTCTGTCCGTGTCCGTACCGTACTTTGCAAAAATGAACTAAATGTCCGTACTTTTCACTTGTCAGCTGTTTACTTTTAATTATTTTAAACCCACATATTTCCACAAATACATATCACACCATTTATAAAGACATTGTGCACAGATACAAATTGTTCCTTTAGCATTAAACTGTAGTATTGCCCAGTATTTGTTATTACCTTGCAATATCCCTACACTCTTTATTATCGCCTAACAATAGACCTATTTTTGAAAAACAAATGTGTTGAAACTTAATGACCAAAAGATCTCCGATCTTGGCTACAGAGAAGATGTAAACAATTGTCTATGATTAGAAAGTAACCAAAAAAAGTTCTTAATGTTTTTGATAGTCACACAAAAAATGGCACTTGATGGTCCTAATTGTTGGCTTCCGACAGTGTAGAGTACCCACTTGCTCAACTTGTACGCCTTTCCCATGCAGTGCAGGTGAAGCCTGACTGTTTCATCAGAAATCTGGAAAGACTCACCACGCTCACCACGCGTTTGGCTGCTGTTTTAGCAATGGCCGCCTTCAGGGTGTAAGGCACCCACTGCGGAGTTCATTACACAGGAAAAAATCTCCCGACCTGAATTTCTGGAACCAATGCCTATCGGTGTGTTGATTTACTGCAGTATCCTCAAAGGCTTGACGTATTCGACAACGGACAAATCCTCGTTAGTCATAAAGCAGAAACCCCTGAATGAGCTCTTTGACACTTCCATTTGTCTTCAGCTATATTCCAGTTATGATTGCTATAAGTGCGCAAAGCGCCTGACTTGGTCATGGCCAATGTTCTAACTCCCAACCATATGCCTTTCCAGGACGGGAGCCCCTTATTTCCGTATCAGTGATCACGGCAAAAATGGCAAGAACTTTTTGGTTACCTTGTATTAAGTGTGTATTTCGTGTTGGTGTCTCAAATAATTGTTCGGAATTTCATTCTATTTAAATAAATGGACTTTGTTCGTATTTAGTCTGCAAATATTATGGTAACCCGACGAACACTGACTCTCCACGTCCAAGTCAATGCAGTGCTCTTTTTAGATTATTTGCCAAGGAATCCTAATTTATTGCAGTTCTAGTATTACAATTAAGATAAGTTGTACTAAATTAATGCAGACAAGTACAAATTTATATAAATTCACTAAATCACGATAATACAAAAATACAGTGGCATTAATGTGGCATTTATTTTAAACAAGTGAGGTAGAGCTCAATCGGGGCACTGTGACTACCTGGAGCAGTACTGCCATTATACTTACATGATCAATGTTCCCAAATCGCAGCGAGGCTTTTCCAATAACACATCAACTCCCTTTCTAGCCCTAGTAGTTCCTGAGTTGGAAATTCCCCCGCGTATCTCAAGACCCGCCCTGTGATCTAAAGTATTTACTATACTCATTTGAATTCATCTCACCGAGATCTCTCCAATGACATCTCAAACACTTTAATATCCCTAGTAGTTCCTGAGTTGAACCCTCCTTGGAACTTTTGAAACATTGAAGGAAAAATTCCGTTAGAAGTATAAATACTATCAATTCTTCTTCTGTTTTTCCTAATTTCTTGGGAAAGTGTTGCTAGGTTGTATATACACTTGTACCTGCTTTTGCAACTGGGCGAATTATGTGAAATTGATGGTTCATAACGAGGTACAGTACGAGGCAGTCTATTTTGGTTCATAACTCAAATGGTCTTGGCTTTGAATCACACATACGACTGGTACATAGATATAAGTTTCTCCATGGAACGGCCTTACTACTGGGTCACCGATACGAAATAAAATAAAGTTAGGGACTCCACTAATCAGACAATAACCTAAACCTTTTGTAGCAACCAAAAATCCTCACGATCACGCACAATTTCACAAGATATTACCATTTATCAGTGCCGGTTTATTACAATAATAAAAACTAAATGATAACCTTTGAGAGTTCATGATTTTTATCTTATAATTCTCTTTTATATATGAGCTTTAATGGTCAAACAACAACAAAGTGTGAAGCCGTTAAAATTTCTCTTTTGCTCCCATTAGACACGTTACGTATACTTTAATGTTTCAGCTCTTCTTTAAAGGCTAATTACAGGGCGATAACTACGCCATCTTTTATCTGTTATGGGCATCTCTTCCTGATGATTCTTTCGTTACTGTGTAACAGAATACGAGCTTTACCACAAGTTTTCAAATTTCTCTTCGTTCTCTATTTTCTCTTCTCTTAAAAGTGAGACAACGAAAGCTTCGAATTCATTACTGCATTCTGGAGAAGTTTTAGATTAGTTTAAGGAATAATATTTAATGCTAGAAAAAAGCACTACTCTCCGTATGTCTCTACTGTATATATTTCGTTAAACGGAATTGCAATGTTGCTTCAATAAATTCAAGCAGCGAGAGTTCAAACTTTAAGAGAAGAAAGTTGATAACCATTTCGAGAGTTCTATCCGCGCCGATTTTATATTTTTCTTTTCGTTGATTCTTTGAAAATGCTTCATTGTAACAGGTTTAGATATTCACAACAACAATCAAGTGATTGTAGGAGCAGCATTGACATTTCATGCAATGAAAACATTTCATTAGAGACATACGGAGATAGTGCTGCTTTCTAGCGTTAGATATCGTTGATTTACACTAACCTTAAAATACTATCACAAAGCGAGAGATTCAGTAGATAATGTTGTGGTAGAAGTTTGTAACAGAACTGAAAATTCATAAGCAACAATACATGAATGTACGCGAACAACTAGAAATGTATACGATTTGAAATGGACATTTTGATTACTCATTAATTAATTTTTTTAAAAATCTAAGGACGCGGATAATAACATGTATAAGTTTGTTTTAAGTTGATTTATAAATTCCTTTGAGAACTTGCTTTGTGTACTTTTTCAAAATATTTATTGTCCTTTATGCGTTAAGAAGAGCCGATTATGTTGCTTAATATCATCAACTTGTTAGCTCATTCGGTTGAATGAATTTAGAGAAGAAACTAAGCCGATTTATCAGTTAACCACACAACTATGAAGAGGTTAGAAAGACTCACAAAAGAAACTTTGTAGAAGAAAAAAGAAAGGATAAAGCTAGTGGGTAGTTAAGCAAATATTGACCTGAGAGATATCGGAAACGAAGCTTCGCTAACAAGGATTCATCTTTAACGTTCTGAAATTTCTGTTAAAAAGTTTTTATTTGTTCATAGCTTTTCAATTGCTACTCCATTCTCTTTGTTAGCTTATCATTTGAAAAATTGATTTAATTTTCCTAAAAAAAATATATCCTTACGTAATTTAATTTTTTCTCTTTTTTTGAATGGACTTCGAAGCAGGAACTCTTGTTTTTTTTAAAAAATCAAGGTTTTAGAGTACGGTACTCAGGAGCGTATTCTGTAGGCTATCTAGACTACCGCCACGACCTAGGCTTGTGAACAAATATTTTGATCTGCACAAGTAATATTAATTTACATGAAAGGGAGGCCAGAACATCTATCATCATCATCATCAATACTATGTGACCTACGTATCCTCTTTGTCGGTATTTATTCTAGTAAAAGAGAAAAAAAGTTATTCGTACAGATGCTTGATTCCAATTATCAAATTTCCTTTTTCTTTTAACCTAGGTTTTGTGTCCTGCTACCGAGCAGCCGTAACTCAGTTGGTAGAACGTTGACTAAGTAATCAGAATGTCCTGGAATGATCCCAGCTGCCGCCTTTTCTGACAGGTTTTTCCAGGGCTTTTCCTCAGTCACGCCAGGATACCAACACACTAGGCCCTGTGCGACTACCTTCCAATATTCCTGCCTGAGCCTCAAATGCATAAAGAACATAATTACAATTCAATTATATCCTGCTGCCGCCTATCTCGGCTGATAGTTTCCAGGCGGGACTCGATACCGCAACCTTGGAAACACTGCTCTAACGCCTCAGACCACACGACTATCTCGGTCGTCTTTTTTTATATACGTGAGTGTCAACTTTCACATAGATAGCAATAATTAGCAGATATGTCACTCGTTCCTTCAGGGGTATTGATAAATTTAGTATTGATCCATGAAATATTGCTATCAAATGTACATTTTGGGACCAGGCATGGTCTACGATTATTGTGCGGTGAAATAATGAAACTATGGAAGACTGAGAACATATTGGTCAAACGGTATGGAATTGTCAATATGTTTGGTAGTCACGCTAAGAAATTTGATTCATCACAAGTTTCACTATTTCAAGTGGACACTCAATCGTAGATGATATATACAGTTTTGAAACCAATATACAAAATTTAGTTCATGTGTCAAAGAGCAGGTGAAGTCATTCAGAGAAATTTGTGAGAAGAGTTTTGGGCACAATTACGTGCGATAGGTCATTTATATATAGCTGGTGCTAGGTTTCATGTATATGGTGATAGGTAGTCAAATGACACTGATAGCCCTGTAAAAGTGGGTAGAATCCGTAGAATGGTACAAGGATACTGTGTGTAAATTTATTCAGCGGGTGATAAATCACCATGTGATTGAAACAGAGGCGTTTGATATACCAACTACGTTTAATAACACAGATATTATACTACAGACATCATCCTCGACAATGGATATTTTCCAGTTATTTCTAGTCTGGTGTATGCAGTAATCAATACTATTATCAAACCGTTCAGCATCTGTATCCAGGCCTACCATATATTAAGCATATACTTGGGAAGCTGTAAATTTTTGGGATCATAACTGGTTAATACCAAAGACCGACGTTTTATTGACATGTTTTTTTTAAAATTTACGTCGACAACGTGAACCACGACGAGTCATGTGACTTTGATTAGAGCGTTGGACTCATGTCTGAGTGGTACCGGATTCAATTTCCTGCTGGAGTACCCCACTTTTCGGCGTCCAACCAGTGTCGTGGGGTAAACTGGGGAGTCACGTGAATAAAGACGGGACGACCACTTGATCTAGAAAGACCCTGATACGCCTGTTCGTAGTCAAGGTGATGCGCAGTGCTGACCCCACGACCGTCACTCAGGTGGACACAGTTCCACCAATCGCGAACAGATGACATTGGGGCAGACTCAGGACCTCTAGGTCTGTAATATATATACCGAACAAAAACACCAGAGGTGCAAAAAGTGGAGCCAAGTTCTTTAGCCCTAAAAAGGTGTGAAATGGGAGACGGATGAGCCAAGTTCCT